>JAUTDX010001353.1:0-67642 GCA_030844895.1 Ambrosia x helenae | reverse complement strand
TAATTAGGAGAGAGAAGATTTAGGGTGGAGTAGAGATTTTTAAGTGTAATTTGATGGATGAGATTTGGTGGATGGGATAAGAATGCTCTAACCTTGAGTACCATGACTTCTAATTGCACAGTCACCTCCTATCACCTACGATGTGTTCTAGAGGAATATAAGGAAGGAAAAAAGTGGGTGTTTCACATATTGTTTTGGAAGGAAAGTAGAGGAAAAGGAAAGAAAACGAGGCCAAATTTTATCATTGCAAATTAGAAAGAAATAAAGAAAAAAAAAAGAGAAAAAGAAAAGAAAATCTCTTTCTTTCTTTATCCCTCCTTAAATGAACTCAGAAACATAGCGCTAAGGAAGTGGGGCATCACCCTTGTGTATCATTTTTGGAACACGCAACAGTGCCCGCCACCCGAATATACTTATAGGTAAAAGACTACCCACATCCAAGACCGCAAACAATGCTGATGACCCGATCAAGAGGAAAATCCACTCGTGCATAACTTTTTTTGGCTTAAAAAGTTATTTATGGTCGTTTTAACGTTAGATGTTGAAAACAATTAATATACATGCATGACTTTTTATCACAAAAAAATAAATACATCATATTCAAGGAAACATTTTGGAACAAAGAATTCAACTTTATTTAATAAAAGAAATTCAAACAATAGAAATGGATAGTTTCGAGAATACCACACAAATTAAAATTTTGATATGAAGATAAACGGTAGTCAATAACATGGTATTATTATGCTATCTTTTTTAACGGTTTAAGTTACATCAAATCTGTTTTTAACTGGACTTGGATCATTAGTCTCAAGGAAGCAACACTTAACTCTAATAGCGTTGTCAATTGGACCCAATCCCCCAATCCTTGTTATGCTATTTTCTAGCATACATATATCTCAGCAAAACTACCGAGGCGGTTTGAATAAACACACCGAGCCTTGAGGACTAGGCAAGATACAAGATTTTATTTTCCGGTGTTTTTGTTTTTGTTTTAATTCATAGCCCCTGGTCGCCGATTTCAGAAGAATAAGGCAGGGAGCCCGCCATTCGTGACCCTCTCTACCGATATATGCACCGACTCATCGCTACGTCGATCCAGCCACGCTTGGCCTCCCGCGAGTGGCGCACGAGGACGGACCTCTTTTATCTTTACTGTCTATTATAACGGAGGTCCGTGCGCGCTCGCGCATTGTATGGCGGATTGGTTTGCTCTTCCGCATTCCACAGTCAGCAGCCGGGAGATTTATACGGCGGTGCGTATGTCACCCTCCTCGCTCGTCACTTGGGGCTTCTCCCCATGGTGACCCTCACTTGCGACCTCCGATCCAGCCATCTCAGTTGGATCGTAGGACGCTCATCGGCATGCGCGTTACGCGCAAGTTCCCTGGGATGGGTCGGCGTTTTAAGAATCCCCAGGGAGATCTTTTTGTGCCGGAGGAGTTACCGGAGGTCATCCCACCTTATCCTTGGGATGTTGACGAGGATATGGTGGAGGACGTGGACGGTCCGTTTGAGGCTGATCTGGAGCCAGAGGTAGAGGATGACCCGGGGCCTCCAGAGCCGCTTCAGTACCCGGCTCACGTTTACCGGGGTGCCCCTCGTGAGGTTGTAGAGAGGATACGCCTTATGTAGCGCAGTATCCAGGATCTGCGTCGCGATCAGGACGAGCTGCGTCATGGTCATGACGCTATACTTGACGGATGAGGTGGTTGGCTGAGTCAGAGGCAGATAGGAGACATGCAGCAGGATTACCGGCCAGAGGACCCACCAGCGCCACGACCACCACCAGCGCCACGTGGGGCAGATGACGCAGATCAGTAGTTTTTTATTTTCTATGCTTCAGTTATTTTGAATGTATTAAGTACTATTATGACTTCTTTTGTATGAACTTGTTGGTTGCTATGTATATATTCAGTTTCAGATATTTACGTTTGTGATGTTATTTACTGTTGTTAATAGTTCTTGATCAGTTATTCAGTTACAATCAGCTTCAGTTATTTATGTTTGTGATGTTTATTTGTGTTTGTGTTGTATATACAATTGTTAAAAATAAAAATTATTTAAAAAACAAATCCAACTGTTTAATATAAGTAGTATTGAGACGAGTCAGTTCAACTTCGAAAAGTATATTTAATATTCAATCTATTATTGACGTATTGAGATGAGTCAGTTCAACTTCGAAAAGTATATGTAATATATTCAAACTATTATTGACGTATTGAGACGAGTCAGTTAAACTTCGAAAAGTATATCTAATATTCATTTATTATTGACGTATTGAGACGAGTCAGTTCAACTTCGAAAAGTATATGTAATATATTTAGACTATTATTGACGTATTGAGACGAGTCAGTTCAACTTCGAAAAAGTATATCTAATATTCAGTCTATTATTAACGTATTGAGACGAGTCAGTTCAACTTCGAAAGTATATGTAATATTTAGTCTATTATTGATGTATTGAGACGAGTCAGTTTAACTTCGAAAAGTATATGTAATATATTCAGTCTGTTATTGACGTATTGAGACGAGTCAGTTCAACTTCGAAAAGTATATCTAATATTCAGTCTATTATTGACGTATTGAGACGAGTCAGTTAACTTCGAAAGGTATATGTATATATTCAGTCTGTTATTGACCTATTGAGACGAGTCAGTTCAACTTCGAAAAGTATATGTAATATATTTAGACTATTATTGACGTATTGAGACGAGTCAGTTCAACTTCGAAAAGTATATGTAATATTCTGACTACTATTTACGTATTGAGACGAGTCAGTTCAACTTCGGAAAGTATATGTAATATTCAGTCTATTATTGACGTATTGAGACGAGTCAGTTCAACTTCGAAACGTAACTACGGTGTGTACAATTGTTATAAATCAAAAACTATTTAAAAAACAAACCCAATTGTTTATTCAAATTTTTAAAGTTTAAACAAAAATCTTAAACTAAAAACAAGGGTTGGTGAGATTACAAGAGCAAAGATACATGTTTTGGTTTGCCCTCGTAAAAAAAACCCTCCTCGTATTGCCCTCATATAGCCCAATATTTGGAATATCAGACCTACATAGTCATCCAAACCCTAAGTTTGAAAAATTAAAAAAAGTAAACCCCTATATGCCTCGTATAGATCTATAAGAGGCGTATTGGTACGAGGTTGCAGACTGTTAATGCCTTGAAGTCAGTGTGCAGTCTTTTGTCCTTTATATGCCTCGTATAGCTCTATACGAGACATATCCTATGACAACTGTCAAAATCCGGGTATTATTCGCATATGATTATAATCATCGTAAGGGTGATAAGCTATATGTAGTTGACTTAATTAGGGAAAATTAGAGTCGTTAGAAGTACAATAGCATTATCCAAATAATAATTGGAAATTAGATGGAATTTTAGGAACTTCCCGATTGTTCGCCAATAAGTTATCCGTATTAGACGACGGTGACGACCCGATTGACATTACAAGGTCTGGAATTGTTCCGTAATGCTTGGTTTGGCATGGAATAATATTTTCGGAACGAAAATATTGTTAAGACTAGTATAAATTTATAATTAGTGGTTTTTGAATCGTTAAGGTCGGTAAGTTGCGCGTTTTAGAGTTTTAACGCGAATTCGAGACCTGATACCGTAGGGAGGCCTCTAATATGATCAGATTAGCTAGAAAAAATATTGAAATGTGGGGAAATATGATTATGAACCAAATGTGTAAAAACCTTAGGAATTTAATATGTAGAGGTTTTTTATAAATTGTGAAATTGAGTATTATGTTTTAAGAATTTATAAAAAATATATATATAATACCCAACCCCCCATACCCGGTCGAAACCCCCACCCCCATCACCATATTATTCTTCAATTATTATTATTATTATTATTATTATTATTATTATTATTATTATTATTATTATTATTATTATTATTATTATTACACCACCATCTTCACACACTTAAAAAAACCATCCATCTTCTTCCCCTCTCCCTCTTTGAACCGTAAATCACTCCCAAACACCCTATTCTTCATGTTTTGTTCATCTTGTTATAAAAATGAACACAAGATTGCAGTGACGGAATAAGACTATGTGTTACCTACATGTATGTGACTACATTATGGAAGGGTTTATTTTGATAGATTATGTGATTTTAACATGGATTGATTTTATGTGTGAACACGTAAGTGTGGACCTAAGGAATAGGTGATTTAATGCGACATATGTGTATGTGAAGATTTAACTTTAAACCGGATACCAAGATCACCAATAGGTTGATAGGGTAAGGGTTAATGGAAATTTTATCGCTTTGGTCTAACTAAGTCAAGAAATATTGGTGAATGACTTGATTAGACATAGGATAATTACTGAAATAGCCTTGTGCATTATAGGCTGAAATAAGTAAAGGACTATGGTTGGTCGATTGCGTGAAATTACTACGTTAAGGTGAGTTTCACATCCCTTTTTTCTATTAAATGCTTTTGAAACGTTTTAATAATCGGGGGATTAACATGCTGTATGAAAAGTAGGACTAGAATTATAGAATATTTGATGACTTTAAGTATGTGTACGAGTTGTTACTTAGAGTACCTCGTCGGTCCCCTCCGGATGGACACTTCCCGCACATCTTAATCATTAGCTCTGGTTTGAGCCGTAGTTTATGTTAGTAGATCTATTGGGTTGACGCCCCTTTCCTGACTGGTAGAGCGGGTCCAATGAGAAACATAACCTTAAAAGTTCCTCATGGACTTGGGGTCAAAACTTGGGAAGAAAATTTGTTGCGGTTTGATTAAGTGCCTTAGGTTACATCATCCTTATTAGACATAGCTAGTCTACTTGATTCACTTCGAGTTGTACTCTATCATACTTGTTAAATTAAATTGTATGTATGCTTATTTGCTATAAAACCTGTGAACTCACCAACAATTTTGTTGATTTTCCTAAGCATGTTTTTCAGGTACTGGTGTCTAGGGAATTTGAGAGTGGGTTTAGCGGGCACTACGGTGGACATGATGTTGGGACCATGAATTATGAATTCTAAATTATAAACTAGAACTATGTTTTTTTATGTTATTTCCGAATAATTTGTAAACATTAACTATGTAACTCGCTTCACCTTAGTATTAATATGTTTTTATTAAACTTTCTTAAGACCGGAAAAGTGAATGTGTTAAACTAGAGGGTGGTTGCAAGATGTCCATACGTATACTCATGTGTGATGCTAAACTTTATGGTAACAACTTCCGTTATCTCATGACTTGCTTTCCGTTGTGCGCTGTCGAGGTGTGACATATCCAGAGTGTCAAAATAGATTCCTTGGGTGTCCAAATAGACAGAGACTAAAATAAACTCACGAAAAGTTTGATTTGGCCATTTGGGCGTCCGATGAAAATATTCAAAACAACAATGAAACTTTGTTTTCTGGCTAAGACTTTTTAATTTATATTACCAATAAATTTTTATTAGTTTAGTATATAATCATTCGTATATTTTAAAGAAAACTAAATCTTATATAAAATATAAGATAATAACTTATCCATTAGACATGACGAGTCTCATTTGTCAAATGTGTCACAATAAGTCGCAATGGGTCTTATTGAGTCTTGATAGTAGGTAGGGTAATCGAACCCAAACTTGATGTGTAAACCTGAAACTGATGGTATATAAAAATAACTGATTGTCGGTTAATGTGGTTTATTTTGGTTCAGTTTCATCAGTTTTCGTTTCAGTTACTGATTTGGTTATTGCTCAGTCCTAGTGATATATGCTATAACCGATATGTATTTACCAGACTGAAACCTTAGGAGTTCTGGGACGTGTCTTTAACAAACTTATCTAATCAGGTTTGGGGTTGAGAGTACCTAAAACCATCTAAAATCCTAATTATTCCATCTAGAAAAGTCTTTGGAGACTGGTTTTTAATTTCAAATAAGGTCAGATACAAGATGTTTAGGACTAATATTTGGTCTTTCGTACTTCTATTAAATTGGTAGAACCAAATAAGTGGATAATAAAAGTTAGTTCTTGATTCTTTCATATATAAAATGTGGATGTAAGTTTGAACATTAGCCCTCGGTTAGTAAAGGCTCGGTGGAGGAAATTAGCTTAAATATTAAGACTGGCTAAGGGGATTTTTAAGCTGAGATTATTGCCGACTAATTCATCGATATACTCCACAAAAATAAAACCTAACGGAAATATATAAAAAATGAAGACATCTAATATAAAATTGACATGGTGCACACAAGCAAACACCAAAGCATTTGCCCGATTAAAATCTACGATTTTTCCTACAATAATCTATACCTAATAAGTAAAAACAAGTATTTGACTGCGGCAAATAATATAATTATGTAAGGCGAAGATTCTTTTGTTGTTTATCTTACTTTAGTTATTCGTATTCTATTTATTATTTTTGTAACTAGTAAGATACCCCGAGCTTCGCGGCGGGTATTCAATTCGTACATCAAGGTATCTCGCGGCATAATTTTTTGTATTGTATCCTATTAACACGTGATGCAAGCTGGTCCGTTTTATAGACTAATTGCAACGTATGGCTTCACCTTTGTGATGATTCTTTACCCTACTAAAATCTTACCAAAATACATGTTATACTCTAAGTCTAAAAGAAAGAAGATTGAAGTGATTACAAAGTTGCAAACCGCAGCAAAATCCTTATCTACACCTCGTCTAGAGAGTGTTGTGTTTGTGGACATGCAACATCTCATTAGACCTGAAATAATAAGCACGTGACATTAGATACCTCATGATAATCTATCGATACCTGACGTTATCGCCATTTCCTGCTAAGAAATTAGAGGTGCAAATGCAAAGCAAAAGGAAGTAGTGTAGTTTACCTGCATTCTGCCAATGGATCATATAGCAAGTTTTATTCCAAAAATCCAGCTAAAAAACTTTGATTTTCTCAAACAACTGGCATCATTGACTTAATGTCCTAAAGGTGTTAATTAAAGCTATAAGATTTAGAGGGAAAAAAACAAAATAACACTTGATACGTGCAAAAGCAATTTTGATCCATGTGAACATTGAACACAAGGGATTCTTTAAAACATCAAACATTTTTTTTAACTTTGACGATTGACTCACCCTACCACATGATATGTGTTTTGTATCCACAAACACCTCATCGTTCCATACACTTTGTATATTCTTTTTTAGCACCTACCCACTAAATATAACCACAACCTACTTCATTATAATCACTATCTGGTAGAATCACCTAAAGTACTACTGCAGCCTTAAATTCACAAACTCAAGTGACTGTAAAAGTTCAGTAATATACTCACCACAAATCCCATCACAAACACTATGATTTTATCTAACAACATTTATCATTAACAAAGGGTAAGCTCATGAAATATTAACAATTTCATTGAACCCCTGCTCAAAATTCGAATGAAACTTCAATACATACTTACCGGTGGATAATCCGAATAAAAAGGATTTGGAGCTGCCAGTTCGATTTCTCATCCTTGCTACAAGTTGATTCGATGGTGGGCGATTTAGGTGTCTTCGTTCCATTGAACCTGAGAGGCCAAGCACTTCAAAACTTTGTTGATTTGGACTGCAAAACCAATGGTTAGAACATGCCTTTTTAAGTAAACAGAGTACGATGAAACAAACCACATCAATTATCGGGAGAAATTTCAAACTCATGACAGCCAAGTAAAGCAAGTAACGAAACTATAACGATACTGAACTCCACCTACGAAATTAACAAATCGACCAATGGTCGTATCAAGAAGAGGTTGAAAGTCGTGTCAGCGTTGGTGAGCAACCAATGAGGTTTCATGTAAGGAAAACACCAATGTCGCCCACCATCCACCTCTGATAACCGACAACGATAGAGGCCGCATAGGGCATGATGAACCACCCAACACACTTCATCAAAATCAGGAAACTTCTACCTATATCACAATGTTCCAACGCTAAACAATTCCTCGTGAAATTTGAAACAAAAAACATGAACATAACAAATACAATTACAAGGTCATAGTTGATTACATCCTAGTCTAATTCAAGGATGAACAATTAACAAACACTAAATTAAACCGTGTGAGGCCCAAACTGTGAATAACAATATCAATTGGATCAGAGAAAAGTAGTTTAAAATCATGGGTTAGGTTAATGACGAATTTACCTTATGGGTGCATGGCGTACCAAATAAAAGTCATCAAAATCCGGTAACCACCAACGAACCGGTAAAACTCATATAAATCCGGTAACCACAACGAACCAGTAAAACTCATCTAAAGCCGGTAACCACTGCGAACCGTCAACCGGTGGCTTCCAATTTCTAGGGTTCTCTTACTCAGTGACCCATCTTTCTTCCACTTTCCAACGGAATCAAGAGACGGCTACGACGGAGGAAGATTGTTTTTTACCACCAATCGAAACCCTAAACCACCAATCGTAACCCTAAGCTACGATTAGAAGCAAGAATCAGAAGACGAATGGATGCAAACTTACCGCAAATGCTTGGTCGAAGCTGTTGCTCTGGTGTTAACAATCGCGCATCACCCATTCAGATGTGATGATGATGATGTTTGTGAGTCTGTGTGTGTGTGTGTGGGAGAGAGAGAGAGAGAGAGCAGGTGTTGGTGTTGTGTGGCGAGAGAGATAAAAGAAAGAATCGTAGAAGACTCGTACGTCGTTGGATCAAGAACCAACGGCAGTGATTGGGTAAGAACACTGTTCACACCAATTGGTTTTGTATATATATATAGAATATGTCTTATCTCTGTTGAAAAAATAGGTAAAAATGCTATTTTCACAATTTTAGGAAAATGATTTTTCCTAAGTTTTGGTCACAAATATATATTTGAAACTGAGGTTTATTCATATATTTCTTTGTTGGTTTATGTTCTATGTTGTGAGAGCTCCGCAACGAACCAAACCGCGTCCAAAACTGAGCTAAGATGAATGAGATATCGATGCTCAAAAGTAGAGGAGTGAAACAACTAAGTTGGGAGTGTGAAATGGAAAAGGGCAAGGAGAACTTGTCCCACATTGGAAGGGAGATGAATCTTGAACTTATTTATAAGGAGGAACTCCCCATCCTAAGTGTTTCATGGAATCACACACTATGGAAGTCTCCCACCCTGAACTCGCACACGCGCGCGCGCGTGGCGTGGGCGATGAGGCGCAATGTGACCCTTTGATGGCGCACTTCGCACACTCGCGTCGCCACGAGCCGCCTTAGTATTTTTGATGATACACAGGTGAGCTGCGCAGATGCGGACGGTTGACGTAAATGCGGAGAACGGACTGTTCCGCATACGAGACAGAGTGACTTCCACTGACGCATGGCGCGCGGGTGGCGGACTCGTGACGTAGAACGGGATTACGTGGTGCGCGACTTCGTGGCGCGTGCGCATGTAAAACTGTGCCTGTGTGGCGGGTCAGACACCAGTGTGCATCTGACGCGCGCGCGGACTCCCAACAGACCAGTTCAGAACTGCAGCTTGTAACTGACGAGTCAACAGCTTTAACTGGAAATTAAAGCAGTCATTAAATGACATTGAAGACGTTCAATGCCATTTAATTCTCTGCATTAATTTCTTTTATTATGTTACAACTTGGTTCCCTATAAAAGCCAAGGACTTGGCTACTGCAGAATACACCAAGAGAATTCTTCTCTAATACTTCTCCTCTAAAATTTTCCAGCTTTTACTCTGCTCTGTTTCTTCTTGTATTCAGCTACAACTAGTATTAAGCCCCCGCGCGTTGCGGCGGGGGCGTAAAACCGTGTCACGTAGCATCAATGTCATATCACCGTCAACGACCACCAACACCAAAAAGCTTGTAAAAGTAAAATAAATAAAAAAAGAAAAAATAACACCGAATGAAGACATAAATCGTAGAACCACGCACGCTCGTTACGACGTGTTAATGCCAAAGGCGTAAAATCGATGCCTTTTAACAACTACGGTTTATGAAGTAAGGGGCGTGATGAGAAATCAGTTAATATCGGCTTCATTGCTTATGGTATTAGCACACGTTATAGCAAGTGAGGGATTCATATTCCTAGTCATCTACCGATTATAACTCAATTTTTTTTTCTTTAACACGACGCAACTTTACTTTGTTGTTCGAATGTTACATAATTAGCAAGCTTTGAGGTTACCACATTTTATTTTAATCTTAAAAGCTTATGCTGAGATACACAGGCACACGTGTAATGCTAGTGTCAACATGTCTTGCCGGTTTCACTTTATAAAACACCTAGCCTAAAAAAAGTACAATAGACAAAGCATAAGTTATTAACACAAACTCATTTAATATGCCCAACACAAAGGAGATGGATTTTTTTTTTCTAAGGTAAATTAAAAAAAGATGGTGGTTCAAATAACTTAAAATACTTATTATTTTTTTATATTGTTTTACCTCATATATATGAGACTTGTAGATTAGGCATTAGTAACATATTTATTTGTTTGTTTGTTGTAGAGAGAGAGTGAGAGAGTAAGAGAGAAAAGAGAGAGTGTAGAGGGTAAGAGAGAAAAGAGAGTGTATTGATAAAGAAAATGAAGAGAGTGTATAAAATACTTGTACTTGATGCATCTAAAGTTGGAAAATCAAAACTTTTTTGAAAAACTCCCTATGCATACATTACAACACCATAATGCATACAAAGTTTGCTAAATAGAGTATTCTAAATTCGGTTTAGTGCTCACTCCGGCAGTACACACTGCTTCGGCTGTTGTACCCTGGGAAACAAAACGAGTCTCCGGTAGGCTCGGAATTTGTTTTAAAGGCCCCGCGTCAAACACGATCCTCAGCCAAAATATTCTATTTTCTCATCCTCTTCTTGTAATTTCTTTTTATTTCAGTTGTAATAGTATTTGTATTTGTATTCATATTTTCCTTTGCTTCTTGTATTGTAAAATTAATAAAAATTGTTTATTTATTTTTATACTCGAACGGTTCCTAGAATCTCAATAATTATAATTTCTGAATCTTAATTAGTAACTATAAAATATTTTCTTTATTCAAAGTTAACATAATATTCTTTATAAAAAAAATTGTAACCATCAACTCAAATTTGAAAACTTGGACTTTTAGCACGATACAAGTTTAGGATATCGGTTTCATCTACTGGTCTACAAGTTAATCTTTAGCATTTTTAGCCTTCGAAAAAAAAAAGCATTTTCTTAAGGCAGGGAGGAGGTATGAAGTACGACTAAAAGAAGAACTTTCTTACATCATGCTCATATAGTTTCCACTTTAGTACGTTTTTCAATTCTAGCCTATTGATAAACTTCTACTTGTAGACTAAAGATTAACTTTACACAATCTAGTAAGTATTTCAATTCTTGCCTGATGATAAACTTCTATTTGTAGACTAAAGAATAACTTTCACAAAACTAAAATTACGATTATCAAAACTTCAAAAGATCGGAATTAACTCTAAATTCATAATTAACGAATCTTGAGCGGAATTAAACGTTAAAAGATGATTTTAAGAAATTAGTATTCATATAATTTATACTAATTAGTATTAGTGTTAGAGGGAGCAATCTACGACAAGGGCGCAAGAACACCATTGCGACCCCCTCGGCAACGGTCGGATGCTTCCCAGCTTGGCAAGAAGTTACTGAGTGACATGCAAGTGATGAAATTTATCTCATTTTTGACCGTTGGCAACGCTCAAAACCATGCCAACGGTCATTTCTTTAGAAAAAAGTTTTTTAAATTTTTTAATTTAAAACCTATATGTAAATATAAATATATATATATATATATACACACTACTATATAATGGGTGCTGAACGGGTAAACTTGTCATTTCATATTCATATACAAGGGCAATATTGTAACTTCATTAAAATGGCAAGACAAATTTAATACTATAGTTAAATTCTCTTGATTAATAATTAAAGTTTAAAAAAATGGCAAAAAAAAAAAAGAAATCAATGTTATTAATATAACAATTAAAATCTATTAATTAATACTTGAAATTTAAAAAAGGAAAAAAAAAAAGAAAAAAAGAAATTAATGGTTATTACCGTAAAAAGAATATGAAAATTCAAACCAACGAAGACAATGGCACATCGATTTCTTTTTTTTACCGATCATCTGTTTCATCAACCAATGATTCATCCTGTTAAATGCAATTCAATCAGGTAATAAAATGTACAGATCACTATACAAAACAGATTTGAATCTTAAGCTTACGATGGTGCTTATAACCCAACTTCTCCCCTACCTCTCTCCCTCCGCACTTCCCTTTTCCGACCAAACCACCATCTAAGAAATACAGCGTATTTTGTTTTTTATTTAAGGTTTAAATATTATAAGTTATTTGAGTTTTTAAATTATTGAAAAATAGTAGTTAAGAAATAAAACAAATAAAAAAATTAAATAGTAGACAAATGTAATGTTGACAAGTGGCAGGAGAGTGGAGCCAAATTCTAGGTTTTTGGTCGTGATCTTGGTTGGCCTACCGACTGTGTCGTACAATTTAATTTAATTTTTTTTTATTTCAAGCAAACCAATATTATTTTGCCACGTGATAACCAACCTATATAAAGGTTAGCAATGGAGATAGTCTTAGAAAAAAAAGGAACAAACGCATAGTCAACAAGTAAAAAAATATATTTTATTCTATTCATTAGTTAGTTGGTTTGTGTTTACATATAATGTATTAATCTATTGCATGTGTGTGATATGTTAGGGTTGATTATATGGATGTACTATGTGCATGTATATACAATATATTATATGTGTGTGTAGGTATATATAAGATGTTTAATAGCCAAACTCACAATATTTTGATGATTAAAAAACCTAAGTTAAAGAAAACTCATATCCCAATTTCCACACGAGCCCCCAACAATAATCCACAATTACCTATCGAGACTGACTGAGTGCACTAGGAATTGTGGAAAGTCAATGGATAATATTATAGAGATGTACAAGCAGTACGACACAACTTAACGTTAATTGTTGTCGGCCTAAAGGCCATGCTTCATTGTATTGTCTTCATTTAGAGTATTTAACTACTTTTTTTTATTTATTGGAGACTGAAATCTTTTCTTCTTCTTCTTCTTCTTCAAGTTTTCATTATTCTTCACTTATATCTTTTGTATTTAGAGAACTTTATGGTGTCATATTTAGGGCTGTTCATGAGCCGAACTGAGCCGAGCCAGGCCAAGCTCGCGCTCGGCTTGGTTATAAATCGAGCCAGCTCGGCTCGGCTCGGATTTGAAACCGAGCTGAAAATCAAAGCTCGAGCTCGGCTTGGTTTTAAACCGAGCCGACTCGGCTCGGCTTGGTTTGTCTCGAATTTAAAAAGAAAAATGGCTTTCAAAATTCAATACTTTAAACTAATATTCAATAGTTAAAAATAACACAATTAAAATAACTTCAACCTTATACATTACACGCTAAAATCAAGTTCAAGAAAGTACAAAATAAGTCTCAAATTTTAACGGAATACAGTATAAGTTCATCAACATACGAATTAACTTGAGTACTTGGATCAAAAGTAGTATTGAGTTTATTTAAATAACTTGATTAGTTATAACTTCAATCCCAAGTAAAGAATCTCCATGCCACTGTTACCAAATATTAAATTTGTTGCATATTCTCCATCTTGTTTTATATTTTGGTAATATATTATATGTATATAAAAAATATATATTAAAAATTAGAATTATTCGAACCAAACCGAGCCAGCTCGGCTCGTTACGAACCGAGCCGAGCTAGGCTCACTTTCTAACCGATCCGAGCCATATCGAGCGAGCTTTTTTCAAGCTAAATCCGAGCGAGCTTCGAGCGAGCTCCGAGCCACGAGCTTTTTGGACAGCCCTAGTCATATTCACACTTTTGGTTACTCTTACATCACGTGATATTTATTACAATTTAATGTCTTACTCCACCATAACGTCTAACACTATTTCTTACTAAAATTGTATATCCTCCGATCATATATTATACATTATTGACCAAAAGCAGCCGCCAAACACAATACATCTCCGCCGCAACGTGCGAGCTCCTGCTAGTGTGTGTGTGTGTGTGTATATATATATAACGAAATCAAACCATTTATCCTCAACTCTAAATTACACTCCCAAAATAAAAACTCTACTCTTTTTAACTAAACATTTTAATTCACTCAAACCTTCACCATACCCAACGACTTTTATTAATTTTCCGAACGATATCTCAGGATATTCTTACCGTCTGATGATTCCGATAACTATATTTTTTCCAAACGATAGTAGCCTAAACTGTTTCCAAGATATCAACGAGCAAGCTAAAGTGGAACACACGACACCATCGTCGAGCACTCCTAAAAATATCGTCAAACGTGATCGCGTAAAACGTAATGAAATTCTCATGCATGATTATTTTGTTGATGAACTAAAGTACAATGCTGAAGTTTTCCGTTGCCGGTTTCGTATGTCGAACGGGATCCAAAAAATTGTTAGTGCTTTGGAAACACAATATCCATGGTTTAGAGAGGGATATGACAGAGGTATAAAAAGAGTTTCATGGCGATACAAGAAGGTACATTCATCGTGAAATAACTCACATCCGGTAATACTCTTGATGAGGGCGAAGAGTATTTAAAAATGTCCAAAAGGACTTCGCAGGAATGCCTACAATTGTTTAGCAACATTGTGGATTTAATGTACAGTTATGAGTTCTTACTTAGGTTGACAAGCCACGATGTAGCGATTTTGTACCAACGACACAAAGAAAAACATCGCATTTCTGAGATGTTAGGTAGTATCGATTGTTCAAATCTCGTTTTGAGGATGTGTCCTTAACACGTACAAGGTCAAGTTATGAGAGGTGATCATGAATACCAAACAGTCATGCTCAAAGCGGTTGTGTCTCAAGATTTATGGTTTTGGCATGAATATTGTGGTCCGCCTGGTTCACTCAACGACATCAATGTCCTATAGATATCTCCAATATTTCTCGCAAAACGGAATAGAACCGCACCTAGGTGTCTATTTAAACACGGATATTGTTAAACCGACGGGATCTACCCTACTTGGTCATCGTTTGTGAAAAGCTTTCTGTACTCGACTTATCCGAATGAAAAAAGTTCAAGAGATTGCAATAATGGACAAGAAAAGATGTGGAACGATCTTTTGGTGTTCTAAAGAGAAAATGGGGGCATACTTAGGCGACCAATGCATGCTATGACTGTAGTGTACGTGAATGATACTGCACAACATTATCTTAAAGAACGAGGGAAAAACTTTCTCAATGGTGCACATCCCGGATCCTGTCGTGCATCCCGTTTTATATAACGACGCCCATTGTGAGTTGATGGATCGTGATACGCATTTTGACTTCGATTTGATCTTGTGACACATCTTGCAACTCAAGATCTACCATATCTCAAAGAAGAGCAAATCGAGTAAAACGAGGAATAAGTTGTTTTTTTAAATCGAGTTATGTCTTTTTGCATTTAATTTGATATATATATATATATATATATATATATATATATAGGATCCGAATCAAATTAGAACTAAATCGAGTTGTGAGAATTCCAATGTAAAATATGAATTAAAAAAAAACAATTACACACTGATGTAAAAATGGCCAATTCCGCCGTAAAAAATGAAAGGACGTTTTTACACCGGTGTAACAAAACGACTACACCTATGTAAACCATGTAACTAAATTAATATTTTATTTAATATTTTATTATGGTTTAATTTACAACCACAAATTCATTACACAATAAAATAAGTGTGTGGTTATAAAGTGAGTTCTTATGGTTCTCACAACTCCACCCGGTTCTCAAATTATCCTAACCCTGTATGGCTATATATATATAGGATTGAGATCATATGAGAACTCCTTTGAGTTGCGAAAACTCGACGTAAAATGTGAATTTAATTATTATTTTTTTGCACATTGGTGTAAAAATGCATGTGCCCCGATGTAAAAAAATGAAAAAATATTATTTATGACGGTTTCACACCGGTGTAAAAACATCTTATACCTATGTAATTAAATTAATATTTATTCAATATTTTATTATGGTTTAATTTAGAACCATACATTCATTATTGAATAAAATAAATGTGTGGTTATAAAGTGAGTTTTCATGGTTTTCGTAACTCAAAGGAATTCTTAAATGATTTCATCCATATATATATTTGAATTATGTTTTTTTCAATTATGTAACATTTTTTATTTTAGTAAATTTTAATTATATTTATTTGTTTAATTTATTTTAAATAAAAAATAAAAATTTTAAGGTATTTTAACTAAAGTGTCATCAGTGTTTTGATGATTTTATGATAATTTGGGTTGAATTCAACATGACAATGCAGGATTGGCTGGAGCTAGGATACTTACCGTAAAATACCCCTTCCCTTTACCATTGCTATACATGCTAAAAAGAAACATGTTCAACAGTGTTACGGGACATATTTTATTTTATTTAAATTCCGCTTTAACCCCATATATTATAAATAACTTAAGCACTTAACCATTTAATTTTGTAATCCTTTGATAACTTTCGTTTGTTAATTTTTTTTTTTATAAAAAACCAAATACACTTATCTTTTTTTATCAATATTCAGATATAAAAATTATTGACAATGAGTTGAATTGAAAATATAGTGTGTTTTTTGTAGCGTCTGATGTACGAGTGCTCGAACCGTACCATAACGTTACCTTGAGTCCTTGACAAACTGAACATATTTAGACTAATCAACATCGGCACCTATATCTATTATCGGTAGTGAAACCGACATTTGTTTTTATGCTTTTTGTTAGATGAAAATTATGTGTCAATATCCTTTTGCGCATATTAAGACTTTATTTTATAGGTTTTCTCTTTTGACTGTTATAACGAGTGTCAGTATAGTAACTAACTGATACCGGCATCATCTCGTAAAATAGTTAAAACGGCTATAACATTCTATATATATTAAAGCCAGAGCTCTTAGAAATAGTGGGTTTTGGGCCCTTTTTTCTCGCGCCACTTTTTTTTTTTCTAAGTTTTTTTTTACGTTTTTACCACCAACATTTTACTTAGCTTTTTTTTCCTATTTTTGCCACATTTTATTTATTTTTCCTTTCTTTAGGTTCTTTTTTTCCCTTTTAGGCCACCAACTTTTTTGCTACGTTTTATTTTCCCTGATTTTCGTTTTTTTCCCCGTTTTGACCACCAACTTTTTGGTTAATTTTTTTCCCCATTTTTACCACAATTTATTTCTTTTTTTTTCGTAGTGTCTGTCTACGTTCGTATAGTACTTTCGTCTACGTTCGTCTGCAACACCCGCTCTTTAACCCAATTTGCTCTACGTTCATATAGTGTTTTCGTCTACGTTTGTATAGTATTTTTTGCGTAGCGTTTGTCTACGTTCGTATAGTACGTTCGTCTCCGTTCGTCTACGTTTTTTTTTCGTAGTCTTCGTCTACTTTCGTATAGTACTTTCGTCTCCGTTCGTCTACGTTTTTTTACGCAGTCTTCGTCTATGTTCGTATACTATTTTCGTTTCCGTTCCTCTGCAACACCTGATCTTTTCGTCTCCGTTCGTCTACGTTTTTTTAACGTAGTTTTCATCTACGTTCGTATAGTATTTTTGTCTCCGTTCATCTGTTGTGTTCTTTCTTACCGATTTTCTTGGTTTTGGTCATTGTTTCGTTGCTACGTAACATCGTTTTACGCCTCCATCTTACACCGCTGTTTGCACGGTTGTGGCACAACGCGCCACAAGATATATCGCGCAGCGCGCGATCATTAAAACACCTAGTTATATCATTAAAAAACACTTTTCGGGTCCACCTGAATTTGAATAGTTGATATCACGCATCATATGGGCACACAAAGGGCTTGGTACTTTCCTATAATTGACCCAAAAATCATGAGGCGTTGGGCCAAGTGGATAATCATTATAATCAATTTAAAGGGAGAAGTTAATTGGTACTGTAATTTATTACTTTTATAATAAAGTAAATATTCAATGATAACACAAATGAACCGGCCCAGTTAAGCATGATAGGACAATGATCGTATATAGATCGGGTCATGGCCTAAACGGAAGCCTCAGTCCAATAATTAAATATGAATATTAATTAATAAGGTAGACATTAAATGTATTGAATAAATAATAAATATGAAATTAAAGTGTTTATAATTTGAAGGTTAAAATTTTATTTTTTAAGTTATATAAAAAAATTGTTTAAAAGCAATATTTGTAATACAACAAAAAGAATAAATTAAAAAGAGAAATATCTTTTTAGTAATTAATTCTATCTATAATTGTATCATGCATATGGTCTCAACTTTATTAGTGTCTGCCCCCACCCTTGTGGTGAAGTAGGGGTGAGCATATTTAGGGTCGGACCCAAAAAAACCCGAAAACCGGACGGATATGATGCCAAAACCGAACCAAGTTTGTATACTAGGGTAGTTGATCGGTTCTTATATATTCACATAGTCGGGTATCAGGTCGGTTCGGTCCATGGATACATTAAAACCGGAAAAAACTTTTGGACCGAATTAGTCTCTCATGAACTGCTTTCACTTTAGGAACTTCCTTCACTGGTGACTCACCAGCTTGACTCAGTGATGGTTGTTTCCGACCCACTGAAAACATAGAAGATGCAACATCGTCATATGAAAATTCAAAGTACTGGAACATTATAACTACAACAAATACCACTGTCACTAGCCATACTAATCTTTTGGATTTCAGTATGTACCGAACTTCATGACCCATTGTTATAAACCACTAAACTAACTTGTACTCAGAGCACACATATATCCTATCAATCTTGCTGCAAAATTGCCAATCGAATTAATCAGATAGTTAGATATATCATATCTGGATACATTAAAAATATATATAAAATGACGTTTGTGCCACACACAAAGTTACGGATAAACCATGACAATTTAAACAAATTTTATTATATTTGTAAGAAAGTGGGTATGTAGATAATGTATAATACCTTCAAATCATCAAATCTGGATGATGATTATGGGCAAGCTGCAATGAAACTGAAGCATTTGGAATATCATTTATCGGGTTCAGTCATTGGATTGGACCGAAGGTAACCGACTGAACGAGAACCGAGACCCGAGTGTTTTTTAAAGTTTTTATCATGGTTCTGGATTTTAGGGGTTGTCGGTCATCAGTTCGGGTTGGGTAATTATCGGGTCGGGTCGGTTCTTGTACTTTGCTCACCCCTATGATGGAGTGGTAGAGGCAAATGTCTTGGGGGAAAGGTAGTCCAAGACGGTGTAAAAATAATAGGTGTAAAAGGAGTGTGACAAAATTAACCATTAAAAAAACTATATGAGTGTCCAATATCCATTTGCAAACCGAAAGCT
This sequence comes from Ambrosia x helenae, assembly GCA_030844895.1. Lineage (NCBI taxonomy): Eukaryota > Viridiplantae > Streptophyta > Magnoliopsida > Asterales > Asteraceae > Ambrosia > Ambrosia x helenae. Next base: position 48,312 of record JAUTDX010001353.1, on the reverse strand, counting down.
AAACCAAATTTACACCATATAAAAGTGAAAATAATTATATATTGGTTTTTTTAGAATAGTTGTTCGGTTTTAAGACATTAAATTCGGTTAAACGGAGGAATTTGATTAACAAATAATAAGGTTATGGGTTTTTCTTTTTTGTTCGACCCACTAACATCTAAATCATTACAAAACGGAGAAAACTGGACCAAGAAACCCGAATTGATAACACCCATCTTGTTTTAATTTCGTTTTTAGGTTGAAATCATAAGCTAAGCGAATTAAAATTTTGTCTTTTATTCAGTTCAATTGTATAGAAAATAATGAAAACCGAGAAACTTGATTAATGAGCACCTGTATTAACTGTATACTCAACCATTAAACATTTAATATTTAAGGATAGACATTTAAAAAAAATCTTTTAACCACATTATAAATATTCTTTTACCAGTATCATAAAAAAAGATGAAAATACCCAATACCATCTTAGGGGCTGTTTGGTTGATTAAGTGCTGAATCATTAAGATGTTTGAATGGTTAAGAGGTTTGAATGGTTAAGTGTTGAATCATTAAGTTGGACCTCTTAATGGTTAGTTTTCTTGTCCCACATTAGTAGGAGAGCCTCATTAAGGTTTAGCCTAGTTCAGTGCTTAATGGTTTAATGCTTAATAGTTCAACAACATCCCAAGTCTTAATAATTCAGCCTTAACCATTCCATTAAGAAGCTAAAACAAATGCGCTGAATGCTGAATCATTCAGCGCTGAATGGTTCAGAGCTCATGAAGAGGCTTACCAAACATCCTCTTAATCCTGGTAACCGACAATCCATGACCACCACCACCCACGTCCAGTCCCGCCCTACTTTGTGGCTTCTTCATTGAAACACCACCACCCTCCACCAACACAATAACCGCTAACTCGTGAGGAGTTGCCGGACTACTTCCATAGTTCTATGCCACCGTAGGTGCAATGCATGTACCTCACAAATCCCTCAAAAGGCAACAAATCCACCAACTTGCCTCTTTGCTATTGGATTATTCATCCAATTGCTTCAAGGCCCAAGTAAATTTCAGCCATGATAATTAACCAATAAAACTTAATCAAAATATAACATTTCCCAAACAATAATTCTAAATACTAAAACAATTGCTTTTGAATCATTCCATAAAGCAAAACTATAAAACCAACAAAACTTATTTAATATTTAATTAAATCATGAATCAGCAATATACAATTATACAACAAACATATTAAACTAATGAACCAAACTAACGCATCAAACAATGCACTAGCTAATTCGTCTTCATCCTCATTCGAAACCTTAAGTTCACCGAACTCATTCAAGACGAGTACAAATCAGCCAACTCATCCAAACCATCCGAACCATTATTAAAATCACCATTCTCAAGCATCCATAACAAATGATCAAAAAGCACAACCTCACAGTTAATAACCGATACATCATCATCAACCGCTTTCGATTTCTCAATCAAAGCATTCACAACAGGATTATTCAAGTGCTTTGAACTAATCACGTACCGTTTTCTTGTGCTTCCCACAAACACTAGCTCCTGCTGCTCCTCTTCGTTTCCGTTACTGTTACTATTACTATTACTATCACTGTTACTGTCAATGGCAGAGATAGCATTTGTGTTCCATATGATTCCACAATCGTGATGATGTCTAGCAGATTTTGATCCAATGCTTTTAGAAGATAGTTGCTTGGAGAGTGTCTTGCATTTGCGTAGAATTAAATGCATCTTCTTCATGGTTGATCTTGAGGGTTTATGGTGATGGATGGAGGTATTTATAGTATTGAATGAAAACAAGGGAGGGTGTAATGTGTAATTGTGAAATAGTTGGTGGGTGTGACTTGGATGTTTAGAGAAGTTGGTGGTCCCGTTTGCAACCGATCTGTTAAATGGAAATTAATGCGTTAATAGGGTTGGTCATTCATTGGTAAAGGCAAAACCTTTAGGTACATTTAGATTTAGGGGGTGTTTGTGATTGATTATTCAAAACAGATTATGCGTTTTGAAAAACCAGGAGTGGAGCTGCTTATAGATTATTGCATTTTGGTAGCCTAAAAAATTGGTTATCTGCGTTTTCAAAACATAATCCCAAACACTAAAAACTGATTATCTGCTTTTTCAAAATGCAATAATCTAAAAATCAGATTCAAAACGTAATCCCAAACACCCTCTTAGTGTTTTTAGGTTTAAATTTTACATACTACCGGATTAATGAAATATGTGGTTAAACAAATGAAAGTTGATGTTTTTATCTTTTCTTTTATTCGTGGGTTTGGTTTAAGTAATTTTGGGTTAATAACAAGGGTGTTTATGTTATTTTGTATTTCGGTGTGTTTGGTCAACCGACAATTATAATTTGATATTGTATTTTTATGTGTGATATATAGTACGATATTGCATTGTATAATGCAACGTCATAAACGAGAAGTAGCTAGTGTCCAATAGTTGATTAATATTCGTTTATCATTTTTGTATTATGGTACAGAGTTGTATAAGAAAATTGTGTGGTTATTAGTTACGTGGTTGAGTTATATTTTTATTTTGAAAAATTGGTGAAAATAATTTGTAAACTGAAATTTTATATTTTGGGAGTTTGTAAGATAGACAAATTTAACATGAGGTGATAAACTAAGTCATATTATAGATTACATTACATAATAATAAAGTAAGACACATAATGAATTTAATATTCACCATAAAAGAATACGTAAGAGTAGCTGAGATATTGATATTTACCACAATAGCCCTTATATGAAACCTACCCCATGAAGATTTCAAACTCAGAAGTTGACTGTCATGTCGAAATTTGACCAATAACATGTAATCCCGTCCGCTACTAGTTGCTTTGCGAAAGCAATTTGAATTACATGAAAAAAATCTTATCTTTGCTAAATGGACAAAGTGGCATTCAAAATCCAAATGAAAAGAAGACACAAAAATTAAAAGTTTTTTTTTTTGACCCGACCTACCTCTTTGCAGGTCAATAGCAAAAAAAAATAAAAAAAAATAAAATAAAAGAAACAATGGAACCATTAAAAGGTAAACGAACAGCCCTTAGTGATTTTGCATATATACAATTGTAATGTACGTTTATTGTATTGAATCGTATCTGTAAAATATGAACTTATATGTGATCTTGCAATTTTTGTATAATTGCACATGAATCACCACAAAAGTGTATAAAAAGTAAAAAATGGATAAATACACTCACATTCGCTAAGATGGTAAGTAGACACTAAAGCGTCATGAGATAAGGCACTGTAGATCCTGAAGGTTCAACCTAAATGTTATGGTACAATTCTAAGTGCATGAACTTAAGAGTCTAAGGCTTTCTACGGCTAAAGGCACTCAGGGTTTATATGTTTAATCAGGTATATTTGGGGTTTGTAAAAAAGTATAAATGTCGAAATAATTGAAAGTTGATAAATGAACAATTTGTAATTAAATAAACAAGTAAAGAAGTTGTAATATTGATATATAGGATAATGAACCCTAAGTATTTAATTATTTGTAATATTGTTATCCCGTGTGTTTATTGAGTTTTGGTGAGTTCCATTTTCATATAAAAGTTTATTATCTTATAGGGGCATTTAAGGGAAAAAAGTGGTAAAATTTAGGAAATTGTAAAGAAACCCTTCGTATACCATCTTAAGTTTGGACAATTTGGACATATTTGCCCATGTCTCCTCCTTTATAATGTAGTACTAGTGTGAATGCCTGCGTGTTGCAGCGGGTATATCTGTTTTGTCGCCTTCTAGTTGTTGGGGTTTGTGGTACGTGTGTGGGGTTTGTGGGTGAATTCTAAACATAACCACATTCCAAAAAGAATATCTATAAAAAAATAAACGGGTGTTTACACTTTACACAACCTCGATCCAGGTTATAAACTGTTGACCGAACATTGAAATTGCCAAATCCGTACCGTTATCTCAAAGTCTCAAACCATATAGATTGTTGGCTTACCATGAATGGATCATAATAGATGAAAGCATGTGACATGAAAATAAGCCAATACCTTAATTCACTTAAATGAATATAGCTAGCAAGCATAGTGTTATGAAATCATAAAATTTATGTCAAGAGAAACAATAGATGAAAAAAACCCATCTTACAAGTACATTAGGTGGAATAAAATTTTATGCACGTCTTTTTAGGTAAACACCACTCTTCTTCACTATCATTGGCAAACCCTTTCAATAGAACCTTTACCAATCAATACATTTGATCCAAAATTATTGTTTTCTCTTTCGGTTAATCAAGTAAAAGTGCATGCACTTCAATTATTAGTACTTTCTTTTGCCCATCAAAATTTTCTATCGGTTGTACTTTGTTCATTTGTTGTCCTACAATACATGTAGAAAAAAAACATTATAATTATTTCAATGTTCAAACCATGATAGTCATTAAAGTGATCATGATACATGTAGATGTATCATGACACAAATCTAGTAATTTAAACTGGTAAAAATCCACTAATTTAAATTTGTAAATTTAAATGAAACCAACCAACACATAATGCAAATTAGGGATGTTATATAATGCATAGATCAATGCTTCATTGCTTCCGAACATAACTAATGTAACAAGCAGCTTTGTTACAACTTGAACTAAAAGAATATATACAAGAAATTGTTAGGATATTCCAACAACAAAAAAATAAAAATAGTATTCAAGTCTGACCATGAATACTTGATGTATTCATTGTTTGGTGATATGCATTAGCACAAAGGGCCACCATTTTACCAAATATTCATATATTATAATTTTAACCACTTTCATAAGAAAAAAAAATAACATAGTGAAGATGAACAGCATTGTGGGGTTTCAAAGATTACAACATTTAATTGGGTGGTTATGGTGTTTATGAAGAGGTTACATCTTCATGTGGATACAAAGAGTGCATAAGAGATATATACAATTAGTATTAAAGGTTGTACATGAGGGCACAAAAGAAAAAAAATGACAAAAAATTAGATATTTGTAAAGGACTCTTGGTATACTATCTTAACTTTGGACAAGACATATTTACCGATGTCTCCTCCTTTATAATGTAATATAGGTAGATTATATAAATACCTTTTAAGTCATGAATATGAAAAGGTAATGGAACTATTTAAATAATTGTTATTATTTACCCGTATTTAGACAAAAAAAAAGAAAAAAAAAAACAACTTAAATTGAAATGTACAAAATAGTGTAAAGTAATATGAGAAATTATGAATTATCCTTTATATTTATTTCAGGACTCCCGTGAATAGTACTCCTGTGCGTTTTTAAAAAGTGTTTAAACACAAACGGTTTCAGTTATGTTAAGCAAAAATGTTGTGGCATAAATGGTGGGAGGGTTGTTGTGTTTGGTGTGTTGGTCGGGTTCGAATCACGCAACCATGTTTTTATTTTTCCATTGTTTTAGCTGGCCTTTTTTAAAAAAATGGTTAAGTGCTTTCCAGGTGTCAGTTTGTTGCATCTCCACGTTAAACCCTCTGTGACTCATCATTTCCTACTGTTATAAACACTTTGCTTCAAACATTTCAAGCTTTTTTTTCTTTCGGTTTCCACAAGCAGACGTGAGCTTCCTGAGATTTGGAGCACATTGAAACAGGTGATTTGCTTATTCCATCTGTCTCTCTTTCTCTCTCAAAGCTTTATGTCTCTCTAACCTGTGAAGTCACTTCCTCTCTCTAACCCACTACGCCGCCCTACTCCGTTGCCTCACTTGGACACATGCAATAGGGTGTCTACCGATTCTCAGCCATTTAACCCACCGTCCAACCAGCGAAACACCGATTATACGTTGTCGACGTAGCAACGCTCCACCCCTGTCGCTCCACCTTTAAGTCGCTATTCACGTCTGTTGCTCAACCTCGAACTCCACTCACAATCCTCGTTGTATCCAACGCCTATTCGAGGTAAGATTTGCTTCATATTATTCCTTTCTCTAATCGAAGTAAGATTTGTAACAATAGGTTGTAGCTTTGCATGTTGGTTAACTTTACCTAGGTTTCTTTTTTATTAACTCAGGTGCAAATGGTTACAAATCTGTGATTGGATGATGGTGGTGATGGTATGCTGCTCTTGGCAGTGCCGGTGGTGATGTTGCGTGAATGTGAGACGGTGTTGATGGGGTCATGGTGGTGTAAGGGTTTGTTGTTAGGGTTTCTTTCCATAATCAGGACTGACGGTTTGTTTGCCCTATCCTATATGTTAATTTACAAACGATATGAATAGCCTGCATGGCATTATCCTGTATATTAGTTTTTGAAGTTGATGAATAGTCCATTAACACAGTTAACAAGATGATTTTAAACTTTAGTGAATATCCATTCTCTTTACAATACGGGTTACTTTAGTCATCTGTGGGTCTGTTGCTTGCTTAGGACGGTTGTTACGCGTCCTCATGTGTTGGATGGTGCAGGGGATGACCGACCTTTGTGTCGTGGTCACCACTACCTCTTTTTTTCGATATGCTGGTCAGGTTGGAGTTTAGCCTGGGTAAAGCATGGTTCCTTGTATTGCTTGTCTATTTGTTGTATGGCTGTGATGAATTCGTATGTCTGAAAGTGGTTCGGATGTTGATGTTTCCTTGGCGTGGCAGGGTTGGTGGATGGCCGGTGTTCACTAGCAACCCCTCTACAACCATGGTTTACTCTTAATTTTGAAATTCTGAGCCGTTTTTTTTTTCATCTATGGTTTTTTATTTATATGGAATTATGTTGCCTTCGGTTGTGTAAGGGTTCCTTTGTGCTGTTATAAGGATAAATTTTGCGAAATACACAAATAATTTACTATCGAAAACTTCTTTGGCGCTGTTTATAGTTGGATTTATTTGGACTTTTGTTTGTTTGTTGTTTCTTAGAGGCTTGGTTTTTTCACTATTTTTAGCGCCTGTTTTTAGGCTTTCTCTGTTTTTTTACAGCATCATGTATTTACAAGGGTTAACAGTGTGGCTTTATTTTAAAACTCTACCTGCTGTGAGGCTGGTGGTACTGTCATGAACAACACGATGAAGAACTGATTATCCTCTCCAGGAGAGGTGATAGTGACGGAAGACTTTAATTGCTAAAATCTGTGCTTTGGAATGGAGATTCGTTTGTGCAGACGCGAAGTCGACAGCTTTTGGCTTCATGTGAATGGGTTTTTTAACTGCGACAACGGCGATTGACTGTTTGATTGGGGGTTGGTGCTTCTGTGGTGGTTGTCAATTGCAATTTCTTGGTGTTTGTCAGTTGCAGTTGACACAATTGAATTCAATCAGGTGCGACATTTCCACTTTTGATTTTTTGTTTGTTTACAGAATTATAGTGTTTGACATCTTTTGTCATGTGATGATGATGTTTGTTCTTCATGCTACAATTTTACATGTTGATTTGGATTAAAGAATCATGGGTTAACCGTAGATTTTCATTTCAATAAAAGTGTATTCAGATTTGATATAATTTGTACAGTCAGGAGGTATTTGACCCGAGTTTTAAAAAGGGTTGCTTATTCTTAATTAGACAGGACGTAGGTTACTAGACAAGAGTATACAGAGTCCAGATGAGGATTCATTGATTATGGACACATCTCGGTTTATGCAGAGTAAAGGGTAAATAAAGCATTGAAGGAGATTGGCAGGTATTTTTACAATCCACGAGTCTTGATACCAATTTGAGTTCAATGCCTTTTTGCTTTATTGCAGCTGGTACAACATATGCATAATGATTTTCCGGTCAGTCCAAATCTTTTTGGTGATAACAAAACAAGACTATTAACTTACTTCATTGTAAGTACACCTATAATGCTACTATTTCTTTTGAGTTAAGTATACTATAACGATCATGAAGAGCGGATTAAGCTTATTTAGTTTGATAATACATATGCCTCTGGGCATAAATAGGTAAAGTAAAAAAGTTGATTTCATAATTTGCCATTAATATAAGCTTCTCTCAAAAACCTCATGTCTGGAATCACCATTTTGAGAAGTGTTTATTGTTGTAAGCCAAGAATTAGTGTTCCTTTTATTGATTATTTATTTCATGATTTGCTATCATTATGAGTTTATGACAAAGGAGGTAATGAAAATTTCCAATTTTAGATGCGCTTCTATTCTAGGTTTTAGTCTTAACTGTTGGTTTTTTAGTACTTACCGAAACAAGTTGTGTTGGGTCGACTTGAGCTAGCGACCCGGGAACACTTTCCCAGCATATTTTTGTTAAATAATGGGATGTATCGATATGATTGTTGAAACAATATTAGCACAATAATAATAATAAAATACAGTGCAAATCAATTTATTCATAAAAATGGGTCGAAGCCTTCTCCACCAAATAACACCTCTAGATTTTGTATTTTTTTATGTAGATGTCTATAATTTGGTTTCTTTAACGCATAAAAAAAATGGAGAACTTATAGATGTTTTTCATCCCTTTTCTGTTTTTAAGTTCTAATTTACATGTTCATTGATTTATCCTTGATAATTTTGTAAGTTGTTTATATTTGAACTTCCTTTTCTAGTGGCTTTTGAAGCAATGGTAATGACAAGGTTAATTATTGCCATTGCATCATTATTCGTTAATACTTTATATGCATAAAGGATTAATTTATAATGCAACAAAGGGGATAACAGGGAGAACTAGAGGCTAAGCAAATATGTGTTGCAGGTTTTGGGTCACGAAGATGGTGGTGTCGCCGGAAAATATTTTTATGTTGTTCCTTTATATTTGAAAGCTTTATTAATATTTGTGTTTATTGTTTTTTATTGATGTTATCAAATAGAGAAGGATTCAGTTAAACGCGATGTAACGCGCGTGCCGGGCATCACACTAGTACTATTTATAAAACTTGAACATATTAATTTTTATATAATAAAAAGTGTATTTTTCTCTTTTTAATTAATTAAAACAAAATTTAGAATTTTAGAATTTATTTGTTTGCAATTTATTGATTGCACGTTTCTCAAGAACGTTCACACACATATGTGTAATGGTTCATGCACAAGGGGTTAAATATTTTGTAACTTGCAAAATAAATCACATGTACCCGCTGTAACTAAAACACCATTATATAACATATTAAAACATCAAATTAAAACACAACCTTTATATATATATATATATATAAGGGTAAAATGAGAACATAGTTGAGTTGGAAGAATAGCAGGAACTCACTTTATAACCATACACTTAATTTATTTAAAAAAGAATGTGTGGTTGTAAATTAAAGTATAATAAAATATTGAATAGAAATTTAAAGGGGTATTGGATTTTAATAATCCAAACTTTCATCCATTGGCCGGAAATAATCTGTACATTAAAAATCCCCAAAAAACAACGATCCCAACTTTCAACGAATTGGCCGACAATGAACCTTTGTTAACTAAGAACTAACTCAGTTAGTGGATGATGATGTGGACGCTGACGTGGCATGCTCACACTGACGTGGATGAGGATGTGGCATGCCATGTCAGCGTCCACATCATCATCTATGCATGTGTTGGCATGCCACGTCATAATCTACGTTAGCGTGAGCATGCAACATCAGCGTCAACATTCACCAACTGAGTTAGTTCTCAGTTAACAAAGGTTCATTGTCGGCCAATACGCTGAAATTTGGGATCGTTGTTGGGAATTTTTTAAGTACAGATTATTATCGGCCAATAGGTGAAAGCTTGGATTATTAAAATCCAATACTCCATTGGTATGCTGGTTTTTCTACACCAGTGTAAACCATCGTAAAACAAATTTTTACGGCGGAGTTACCCGTTTTTACGTCAGTATGTAAAAAAAATTTTAATTTACATTTTACGTCGGAGTTCTCACAGTTCTTCCAACAACTTGTTTTCATTTGAACCTAATATATATATATATATATATATATATATATATATATATATATATAGGGCAAGGATCAATGGAAAACCCTATATTAGGGTGAAAACCGTGAAAACTCTAACTTCCCGAGCTTTTTAGAGCCTGAAAATTTTAGGGCATGTAATATACATAATTCTAAGCACTTTGAGCCAAAAAAATAAAAAAGTGCCGAGCGGTTTTTTTTTTTTAAAAATAAAGTTTTTGGGTAACACATGTTACACGAAAATAACACATGTTATTTTCCACTAACATGTGTTACCAGAAAATGGTTTTAATTTAAAAAAAAAAACGCTCGGCGCTTTTTTGATTTTTTTGGCTCAAAGCTCTTAGAATTATGTATATTACATGCCCTAAAATTTTCAGGCCCTAAAAAGCTCGGGAAGTTAGAGTTTCCACGGTTTTCACCCTAATATAGGGTTTTCCATGGATACTAACACTATATATATATATGAATAGAGAGAGAGCGTAATATGGTACTCACATTAAAGATGAAAAATGCTTATTATTATTGTGTATTAAAAATATAATTACTTATAAAAAATTATTGGCGTATAAAAAGGACGTGTGGAAGTTACATGTGCCCTGCATGTGGGTTTTTGAATTTAGAACACACCAAATTAGGATAATACATTGGACGGTCAAATCAATCAATTAAAATTGAAACACTAATTACAATTTTACCACTGCTCAATCTTAAGCATCCATTAATTAATCAAATGTCTCAAAACTTTTCTCACCTTTCTTAGAAAAACACCACTTTGTACACTAACTTAACCCTATATATAAGGCAAATTTCCGGTACAAAGATGAATTATATGCAAAGGGTAGGAAGGCAAAAGGATATGACACATGTACTTTAAGACATGGGCATAATCATCAAATACGTAATCAAGTAGCGACAATCCATAATGCACATGGTGGTAAGTAACCACACAGTGCTATGTAGTTATGTTACTAGTACATAATCACGTAATGTATACAAAATCATGCAACGTTATAATTGTTCTGAAAATAAGGCATACTACAAAATCACATAACGTTATGTAATCGTATGCGAAAATCATGTAACGTTATAACTATTCTGAATATAAGATATATTACGTAGTTACATAATGTTACGTAACTACATATTTACATATTAGTGCGTAATCACATAGCATCTTAAGCTTTTTTTTAAATCAAGAAAAAAACATAGCACACACTACTCAAATTAAAGAGAGTATAATACTAAACTTTTATGGTATAATTTTTTTAAAAAAGTGATAGTGTATGAAAAAGTTGTGGTTGATTAAAAATCATGAGGAGGCGGTTAGTATAACGAATGTTTTTTATGCTTAATATGGGTATGATATTGCTAAATAATTTAAAAAAAATCCCTCGTCATTATGTTTTACCTGACTAGGCTTTTTTTTTCTTCAAAAGTTTATATATTCATTGGATTTTAGTATGCTACCTATTGTGTTTTTAAAAAATATAACAGTATTATACTCGTATTAACGATAAAAAGACCTTCGATTTTATAATATATATCTTAAATTAATGATCTATAAAAAGTTGCTGACATTTAAAAATTAGAGGATAGCATGTGACTTACATATACATGTTTTTTTTGTTGCATTTGTATACATATTTGTTTTCTTTTAAACAAAACTATAATTCGTGCTTGTTCTTTCCTTAAACACACTTCACATCACTATGATAACTTTTTACCCTTTCTTAAGAAAATCAAAGTCTAGTATAATTATTATAGTTGTACAAGTTAAAGAAAGCTAACGCGCACGTTCATAATTTTTGTCCTTGCCTATTCACATGGAGGACCCCGCACTCCCCGTCACATTCTATCTTTATGTAAAACTAGTTGATTTTCCACCGCGCGTTGCGCGGGAATGTATAAAGTTTTTATGTGTTATAATTCACTGAGAAAATTAAAAAAATTAATAAAGCAACTTTTATTATAATTCACTGAGAAATTTAAAAACATTTAACTCGACAAATGATGGAATTTTGAACTTCTTGATTTTTTAAGATCGTATATCAAGGGAAATGACATGCATTAGGTTTCTTTTATGGTTATGTATAGTTAGATGTTTATTTGGACTAAAGGGTAATCACTAAAAATATCTGTATTAATTTTTTCATAGGACTTGGGACATCAATGGATAAAGTTGTTTAAACATATAAACTAACTATATATTTCAACTTAAATGGAGAAGCTCTATATGATTATAAAGATGTCAATTTATTTCGCATAATTGTTTTATATTTTTACATAGAATTTCATTAGTCGACAGGTTGCTGTATTAGTATTAGTAACTTTAAAATATAAATTTTTAACCATTAAAACATCACAGAATCTGAAATTTAAAGTGTAAAAATTTATAAAAAGAAGATGGCATTAATTGTTGCCCACATAAACTAAAAAGTGGTATAGTATGTAGTAATATTTCTATTTTCCTTTTACCATATCTTCCACCTCCCACTCATCTGTCACCACAGCACCACAGTCGGTAGGAGTCGTATTCACCATTATCTCACAATGCCATCCCAAACCATATATAGTCCCATAAACTATCTATAATTGTATCTCCGCCCCGCCACCATAACACCTCCACCAGTAAACCTACGCCGCAGACACCATCACAATCGATCACCGAGTTTCATAATCTACAGTTTCCTTTCTTTCTCTTCTCATCTCTCTCTCTATATATATATATATATCTCTAGAAGCCCTGACTTTATCTCTTTAAAAAAGCAAGTCACCATCGCCACCCTCCTCTCATCTTTCTCACCGGCTCACCCTTACCCACAACTGCAACTACAACCATTGCCTCTCTCTTCTATCTACACATTAGTATAACTCTTGTAGCATGCACATGGAAAGAATAATGTGATTTGTAATTAAGGCCATCTACCAGTAGAGGCGACCGGTTTGGGCTTTAAATCCCTAAGATGACGTTGGGCCTGAACAAAAGAAGACCAGCACCGCCGATCTGATGTTATGTGACGACAAGTTGGATGATGGTAACGCTTTAAATGGTGGGTGGTGGGTAATCAGTAGGTTGTGGGAGGCAGGTTTAGAGGTGAAGAATGAAGACGGTAATGCTTTAAAAAGAGAGTGCAATGTGCAGTGGGTTTTGAGGTGTCAAAAAAAAGGACGCGTGGCTAGCTTCAAGACCATGACCGCCCAGATAGCCCAATCTGATGCAACCACAGGGTGAAATGTGCACAGGGAGGGGGATGGGCTATGTGTAGAGGAAGCACCGCGTGTACAAACTACATGTCCAGTGGAAATGTTGATAGACTCGGTAGAAATGTCAAGCAAAAAGGCCAAAATACCCTTTAAAAACATTCATGATTACAAATGTGCCACATTACTGTTCAAATGCCAATGTTTATTAATATATTGTAATATGCATGTTAAAAACAAATGTTGAAATGACTAATGCAATATCTAACATATATTATGTCGTACAAATAAGTTGGCTTAATACACTGGATTTATTATATAACTATAATACACTGGGCCACAACAACTTCTCGATTCCTTAGAGGCGAGGATTTGTTTTCTCTAGATTAGGGTTCTCTATCCAGAAGGGGGTGGCGGCGCAACTTGTTGCTCGTCTACCTGCTATTCTTATTTAATTTGCCCCTTTTGTTGAAATGAAAATTGATTCATTTTGAAAAAAAAAATAAGTATAAATATATATAGATGTATATGGACTATGGTTGTTTCGGACCAAGGCATGGTCCTCTATATAAGGTGTCAATAGTCTATTTGTGTTGTAAAATATGCATGTTAAAAACAAATGTTGAAATGACTAATGCAATATCTAACATATATTATGTCGTACAAATAAGTTGGCTTAATACACTGGATTTATTATACATCTATAAATATATATAGATGTATATGGACTATGGTTGTTTCGGACCAAGGCATGGTCCTCTATATAAGGTGTCAATAGTCTCTTTGTGTTGTGACATACTTATGTTTGTTGTATTTATATTTGAAGTTCAAATATTTAAGCTTTAAACATAATCTATCAATTACTCGTGTATGTTGTTACTTGTCGGTTTGCACTGTCATTTGGTTCGGACAATGACCATTCCATCATGTGAGTTCGGATTAGATGTTTCTTTGAGATGTTTGCGTCTAGTCCTTGTAGTTTGGATAAGCATTGGCTCGAATGAACAAAGGGTATCCCGTCACAACCCATTCAGATGAAATTTTATTAATCTTGTTAGTGTTGTATCCGCGATAATTATAAATAATCGAAAAAATAAAGTAAAACTATCACATAAATTAAGTGAACGTGAATATGTGAAAATTATTATATAAAAACATCATTCACATAAGATGGGGTATATATAAGTCTAGGAGTTAAGAAACATATTGAGGTTAAAAAAAGGATACTGTTAATACACCTTAATGGGCTATTTAAACACTGCTACACGAGTCGTATATGACTATACGGCTTGTATAGGGTTGCTATAATATATTATACGAGTCGCATGACTTTATATTGCTCGTATAGTTCTTTTTTAAAAACAAAAAATGATTGGTTATATGACTTTATACTACCTGTGTAGATTTTTTTAAAACAAAAAAGGTTGGTTAATTGTATGGCTTTATATTACTTGTATAGGTTTTTATTAAACAAAAAAAATGGTCGTCTGACTCTATACTGCTCGTATATATATATATTTTTTTTCAATTTGTACAGTAAAGGTCTTAAAATAGTTGTTGAGAGATGTACCAACAGCCATCCCCTTAAAAAAAATAGAGTATTTTTGGAGCTAGATGTGGACAAGTGAGGAGTAGGAGTTACTTAGATAACAAGTTGAGTCACGTGTCTACCACATTCCATGCAGATGCTCCATAACTATCATCTTAGACCAGTCTTCTTTTAACCTAAACCACATACTGCTCCGACAAAACCATGTTCCTACGCTCAAACTACAACTATTCATTGAGTTTTCATCTTGTTGTTCATTTAAAACCCACGCGCGAACCTTTACATACCTACAGTTTTTTTAGAACACTTTAGATACCTACATATGTATGTATATATACATATAGGATTGAGATTATATGAGAACTTCTTTGAGTTTCGAGAACTCGACATAAAATGTGAATTTAAATTATTATTTTTTTCCTAAGCCCCAACGTAAAAAAAATTTTATTTACGACGTTTTTACACCAGTGTAAATAAATATTATCCCAATATAACTAAATTAATATTTTATTCAATATTTAGAGTTAATAGCCAAAATCGTCCTTGAAGTTTGGTCACTTTTGCCACTTCAGTCCAAAACCCAAACCTTTTACATCTGGGTCCTCAGTTTTATTTTTTTGCCAAATTCGTCCCTGAAAAAGGTTTGGGTTTTGCTAAATTCGTCCCTGAGGTTTGGTCACTTTTGCCACTTCAGTCCACAACTTAAACGTTGTCAGGGACGAATTTGGCAAGAAAAATAAAACTTAAGGACCCAGATATAAAAGGTTTGGGTTTTGGACTGAATGGCAAAAGTGATCAAACCTCAGGGACGATTTTGGTTATTAACTCAATATTTTATTATGGTTTAATTTACAACCACACATTCATTATTAAAAAATAAAGTGTGTAGTTATAAAGTGAGTTCTCATGGCTCTCACAACTCAAAGAGATTCTCAAACGATCACATCCCTACATATATATATATACACCCACACCCACACACACATATATATATATATAGTGCAATATCAATGCAAATGAGCATAACCTAAAAAATATGAGAAGTGAAGGGGTTTTGTTTTTGAAAATTTTTTTCGTATCTGTTTAAACATGTTTTCTAGATCAATAGTATAAAAACAAATTCAGTGTCTTTATGTAATTACTCTACTAGAGAAATTACACTAATTTATTTTAGATTTCAATACTAAAATACATGATAAATAGGATGGGGGGAAATTCAAAAAAAAAATAATTAAAAAACTTCATCTTTCACTTCTCACGTTAAGGCCTACTTATGAAATAAGAACCATTTGTACAAAAAACCTTCCTATATATATATATTACACACACACACACACACATAGACAGAACGAGAGAGAGAGAGAGAGAGAGTGATTGGATAATATATACATATATATATATAATCTGAAAAGGGATGACATGAAAAAAGAGAAGTTCCGAACTAATATTCTAGTTTTTTATTTAAATTTTGATTTATGATTTTTTTTATTATTTTTTTTTTTGCATTTAATTAAGAGTTCTCAAGTTCTTTCAATAAAATGAGTTTTCTATTGAACCATCTCATATATATATATATTATATATATATAATTAGTTCGGAGCTTCTCTCTCCCACATCATCCCCATTTAGAAAAACAAATAAAAAAACTAAAAACGCTACTACATGTGTGTAGTATAACCAAAAACCTAAAACCCCCCACCCCAACTTACCTTCACCCAAAAACCTAATTTCACTCCACCCCACCCCCTCCCTCACCCAAAAACTTAAATTGCTTACCCTAAAACCTAAACCACCCCATCCACCCCCACCCAAAAACCTATACCCACCCCACCCACCGCCTACAAAAAAACCTAACCCCCACCCACCAAAAACAAAACCTAACCCTCCACCCAAAAACTTAACCCCCCCCTTAAAAAAAAACCTAAACCCACCATACCCACCCCACTCCCAAAATCTAAACCCTACAAGTTAGACTAAAAAAAACTAACCCTAAAAACTAAACTAACCCCAAAAAACTGAACCCTAAAGCTTAACCAGACATTTACTACACATGTTCGTTAAAATTCACATTTTTTAAATTTTTTTATTTGTTTTAATTTTTTTTCTTGAACAGGGATGACGTGGGAAAGAGAAGCTCTGAACCAGTTTTTTAGTTTTTGACTTAAATTTTGAGTTATGATTTTTTTTTTTTTTTTATTTAAGTAGGAGTTCTCAAGTTCTCTCCCTAACTCTCTCTCTCTCTCTCTCTCTCTCTATATATATATATATATATATATATATATATATATATAATGTAGAGTTCAAATAAGAAGAACATGTTTTATATGAAGAAAAAGAACAAATTCTAACCAATAAGGAGCTTTCATTTAATAATTATATCGAATGTTAAATTGATTATTATTTTTTTGTAACCTCACTAAACTAGTTATATAAATGAAACTTATAATTCATTTTTAGAATATACTTTTTCAAATCAAACCTTATTTAGAGTGAAGGATAATTTAGATATGTGTAGGATGAATTTTTATGTGTAGGATGAACGTATGATAATCTCGATATGTGTAGGATAAACATATGATAATATTGATATATGCATGATGAACTTTTATATGTGTATGTAGGATAAAGTGTTAATGACTATTTAATTAGATAGATGATAATTAATGTAAGAAGAGTTAAACTATTTAATGTTTAACTATTATCTTTTTTTTGGAGAGTAGTGTTTCAGCGGTAAATTCCGTGTTGCAAAGCGATGACCACTGCTCAGGATCGAATCCCATAGCACCACACGGGTTTCTCCTTTCAAACCCAAGCGGTTATTTTTTCGGTGGAGCGTGAGATTCGAACCTGAGACCAAACCGGGCAGGAACCCTCCAAGGAGGTAAACCTTCCCACCTCAAACCAGCTGGGCTGGAGATCATTGGCAATGTTTAACTATTATCTAACTGCTTCTTTTTGTTCTCACATGAAGTTTCTTCTCATTTGATCCCCTCAAATGATAACTCTTAAATTTAATTTTAATGAGAACCATAAGAACTCTATTAAAAAGCAATAAAAATAACTGCACTACCATTATTATTAAAATACAATTGTAAATAAAAAAAATACTCTCCAACTAATTCATCTATTTTGTCTAATTAGTGGGAAGGCCCATGCATTGCCGCGGGTCGTATGTTTTATCGCTGCACGTTGCACGACGAGTTTAACATACTTTTTTTTACCTATACCCAAATTAAACAAGATGCCCATATATTCGAAATCCAAAAATACACTTGCCTATATTTAGTCAAAATCCAATAGAAACATGTTCAAAATTTAGTCAACATCCAATAGATACAAGTCTAAAAACAAGAATAGAACCATTTTTTAGTAACCAAACAATCACATAAATATATAATCGTGAATCGCTATCACGACTCATAATTAAAGAACAAACGTTCGAATGAAATCACAATGTGCATTGCTAGAAAACAAGCCTGCGGTTCCCACAATCTACCACCTATTTTCCAAACTAAAGATTTATATATACACCTATGTATCTAGACATTCCTTTTATTGTTTCTTATCCACTTGTTCCTTCTATTTCACCAGCCTCTTAAGAAACTATGACACCTGCAAACAAATCAAGCAATAAATATGAAGTGGAAATGAAATAATATAAAAGTAGATGTACCAAAATGAATGGGTTTAGTTAAATGTCAAAACAGGTCAAAGAAGCACATTAACCAAATCTCCAAAGTGTCGGATAGAGTTAAACAGGCTTTGCTTTCTTTGGGTGTAGAAGACACCCGTTGCTTCCTTCTCTCAAACCCTAAACGTTAAGGTCAACATGTAAAGTCAATTGTATTTGAGAAATATTCTGTTAAACATTTGTTATATGGTTAATTCTAGCTTGAATGCATCTCCATCTGTTCTATCATCCCCGATATAGATCGGAAGCACGTCATCATTGTTGCTTAGCCCCGTTTCCGTTTGATTGCAGGATATAAATCAAGATTATAATAAAAAAACATAAAAGCACAACTATTAGAATTAACAAAACAAGGATATTGTTAATAGTAAAACAATCAAGACATAATGTTACTAAATTGCGCTACAAGCCAAAAAGATGATGACATAATAAAAATGTATCACCGGATTGCCTTACCTAACCCAAACCTTTTAACTTATTAAATGTACCTTTCTATCCGTTGAAATCAACTTCAAGTCTAGTAATTTGGATCGTTACGGTGATCAAATTTGATTTATAAGGAACTCAGGTGGATATATACTCTCTAAACACATCAAGGAATAGAAAAATGAGACATCAAATGATTAGGATATGGATATGAGATGAATAATCAAGTAGACAATCCAAGAGACAAACATGTATAAGACAATATTCAAAACAAAACTTTTGCATAAAACCACTTTCAAAATAAAGACAATACCCTACTCAATTGATAAAACTAAAATAATACGATAATATATTTTAGTTTGCATCTATATTAAAGTACATTAGTTAAAAATTACGTCCAAAGTCATGGATGTCCCTACAATATTTGTGAAGATCACCAGCTTTCTTATCCCTTTTGTAATGTGTCTCCAAATGTCCTGTACTTCATCAACGAAATAAAAAAAACAACCACCAAGTTTTATGTGATATAACTTAAATATATAATAATTAATTCATGTAATTTAACGCATTCAGATTGGAACTTGGAAGTTATTGGGTGATATTATGCTTCATTCCTAAGCCACGCTTCCCCGATTTCCTCATTCTTTACCTTTCAAATTTATTATTTAACCTTTCTGGCACCGGTTTATCTTTAGTGATCTAATTCTTATTGCCCCCAAACACCACAAAAATAAAACAAAAGGAATGAACCATTAAGTAATCACATGTGTGCAAAAGTGAATGACATTGAAGTGTTCCAGTACCAAAAATCAAATGAAAACCTAAAACCTTGCCACCCTACCAATAGCAAAAAACTAAATTCACCTTTAGCTATGAAAAAATAAGTCAACAGTTAAGACACATTTACCTATGAAAAAAATGTATCGCAACGATTTGAAACTAAATCCATGGAAATAGAAAACACGCGTCATATATGAAAGAAACCCTACGAAATAGAGAGAAAAGGAATAGTAAGTCTGAATCCAAATACCTTTGTTGATTTTATCATCCTAGCTTCCAACTTGTTCTTGCATTTAACAATCTCTGTTTAAAGTATGAAAGCCTAAATCAACAATGATCTCATTAAATAATTAAATGGGGTTTTGGTGGATAATAATTGTGGGGGGGGGGGGGGGGGGGGTTAAGAAGTAATGGGGTCAATGGATTAATTTTTTGTTTTGAAAATTGAACTTCATTAACACCAACCAAAACCAGCAACTATCTCCAAGATGGAAAAAGAAGCCGAAAACCAAACAAACAAATCCAAATTACGTTACATCAAACATACACCACCTATCCCAATCCACTACACCATTTTTAAATCTATACTTGTACCAAAGAAAACCCAAAGACTTTATATCCGCAACCAAATCCGCCACTATAGGAGCCTTATTATTGAACACCTTGTCATTTCTCGCTCTCCATAATCTCCAACACGCGATAATAATAACCCCGTGCAAAAGCACTTACTTGTTCCCTATCGCCCCACTATTCTCATGTAGATCCACTAGATCCTTGACGTGAAAGACAAAGGACCTAGGAATGTTGCACCAAGCTGAAATCGCACTCCATACCCCGAGGAAATAATGCAACCTGTAAGAACATGTTCAATATTTTCTTCATACGACTCACACCAAACACGAAATTGATTATCAAAGAAAATGTTCCTTCTAGCCAACGCCGTCTTAGTAGGAAGCCGGTCCAAGAATGCCCGCCACATAAAAATGTTGCACTTGTTTGGAACCCAAGAACTCCATGCGAATCCGACATTACCTTCACTGCTAGCCGGACCTCTCAGCCACTTCTTAACCAAAGAAACCTCAAATCCAGCGGTCGAGCCATGAGACCAAACCCATCCATCATCCCTATCCTCTAGATTAACCAATTGCAATTGATCTTCTAACCTTTGTTTTTCAAAAAACTCTTCTGTAGTAGCCGGACCTCTAGACTAATCCCACGAAATAAAACGAATACCCCCTATATATTTCAGCCGATCTGCAATCAGTGCCCGCTTGCTCTTATGAAGCGCAAATAAGAGAGGATAAGTGGCCTTTAAAGACTCCTGACCTAACCAAGTATCCAGCCAGAACATGATTTGCATACCATTCCCAACTCTACCCCAAATAACCCCATTCAAACCCACCCCTCAACCTTATGTTTATTCCAAAACGAAACACAATTTTTCCAGACGCCCGGGATGGCGTTATTAATAGGCGCAATACCCCAACTCCTAGACGAACCATGAATGGAAACAACAACTCTTCTCCATATCGCACTCGGCTCATTAAGAAACCTCCAAAGCCATTTAACTAACATAGCATTATTATTAACCTCGAGAGGCACTATCCCCAACCCACCATCTTTAACACGTCTAGTAACAACCTCCCACGAAACCCAACTCATCTTTCTCACATCCTCCGTACCTCCCCATAAGAACCGCCTCATCAAACCCTCCAAGTCACTAATAACCTTCTTTGGCGCCTTAAACAGAGAAAAATAATATGTAGGCAAGCTATCCAAGACCGACTTAATTAAAGTTAACCGACCGACAATAGATAACGTATTAGCTTTCCATTTAGAGAGTCTCATCTTAAACTTTGATACCACCGGTTCCTAGTTTGCCACCCTATTCATATTCGCCCCAACCTTAATACCCAAGTACGAAAACGACAAATTACCCGGTTTACACCCCAAGGACTCGACCATCTGTAAGTCCAAGATCTTCTCTACCGGGTATCAAACAAACCACTCAATGGATGCGGAATATCGATTGAATGGTGAAGAACAAAAGATTAAATCGATAAACACAACTGTATTGCTGCTTCACCTTGCACACAATCTCTAGGATTGTCTGGTACAAGGTGTTGGCCAGAGAATTACAAATGAATGTCTAACTTGTCTAACCCTAACAATGTAGCAAACATAACATTATATAGGGTCCACTAAAGCCTTGGCCCACATGGCCTAACCCAAACCCATTAACTAAACTAAGCCCAATTAACACAAACAGGCTTAATAAAGACAAGCGTAAACCTACTCAATTTATGGGCCTTACAATATCCCCCTAGGTTTATGCTGTCTTTATCATGGCTTAGTAGGAAGAATCTTTAGATCTTGATCTTCCGATCTTGGGTTCTTTCATCTTGTCTTGGAGGTAGCCTTACAGCTTTAATCATTATCAGCTTTTGCTTGAACATCTTGCTAAAAGAATATGAGAGGAGGATTCTCAGTAACTCTTTTCTTTGTCAATCTTCTTTTTCAAGCAACTTTTCAGGTACTTCTTCAGTTGTACTTTCATCGTCAAAAGATAATTCACTTCAGGTTCTTCTGACTCAGGTACATCTTGTCATTTAGGTGCTTCATGCTAGTCAACAACTGGAATTCTTTCACTCTTCATTAACCTCTGTTTCTTGATTCGAATCAAATTCTGCAAATTCTCAGAATTTTATAAGCAAACAATTTATGCAACAGAGGGTCCAGTATATACATGAACACCAAATACATCAGTGTACTTCAAATTAAAATCTCAAAAACCTGAATTTTGTTCAAGAACCGATCAAATCCTCAAGAATGGTTAATTTTTATAAACGAAAACAAACAAAAATAAAAATTCAAACTAATTGCAATGCATCTTTTTGTGAGAATCATGTGCAAGAAGATCATATCAGCTTTGTCAAACTGTAACACACCGTTAGTATATTTGTTCTGGTAAACTTATTAAAGTGCTAGAAAGCAGTCCAAGACGATTACCAGCATCATTTATCCACTTAAACAAACATACACACACGTCCTCAAGTCCTTTGTTTTTCTCATTTTCTTAACGTGTGTTAGACCGAAATAACTGTGTGTCCCACATCATGACATACCCTCGCGATCAAGGTATGCACAAAGCTTCTTCATAACAGGTGAGTAAATTGCTGACATTTGTATGAATTACAAGGTCAAGATCATCGGTGATCAGGTCTGCATATATCTGGATGCAACAGAGAGACCGATGGATTCTCGACCAGGGTTAGGACAAATACCAAACTTTCGGTATGATCATCGCTTTAAGCTTTTGATTAATGCCTTTAGCTTGAATTCTCTTTGAGAATTTGGGTTTTGGCATTTCTTTATTGCTCTTTTAAGACGTCCTGACTGTGCCTAGGTCAGCATATATCTGGATGCAGCAGAAGGGCAGCCAGGACATCCCCGGATGTATCAACAATTTAAAGACCTGAAATCTCAGATTTTGGCAATCTATCAACGCAAGATTTAAGACCATAAGATCATACGCCAATGATGTGTTACCCACAAGTTACAGAGTCCTTTATCTGTAGCATGTTTGGACTGAGTTCGTTGTGTAGCTTGCCTGCCAGTACATCATATAATGGAGCTGCGATCACACTTGATTTAATTTTCTTTTCGATTTTAAGGTGTGACAACTCAACAGCTGATGTACTATCATTTCTTCTTTTTCGCACCATGAAATTCTCATTTTCGAAATTTTCTTCTGTTTTTGTATTTTTCTGAGGGTATATATCCCCTAAATTTGTGCTTAAAATTGAAAATTTAAAGAACAAATTTACAACCTAAAACTAAGAAAAATCTTTTTGTGTTTTTCTAAAACCATTCTCGAATTAAAGACCAATTACGTTCAAAATTCAATGCATCAGGTTTTGAGCGTACCTCACTTGCTGAGTTTACCTCCATTATCTCCTTAAAAGGAAACATACTCAATGTTTGAAAATTTAAATAAGAATATAACAGAGAGATGTCACCTGTCATGTGCGTGGATCAACCATTATCAACATACCAGTGGTCGTCGACAATCCTCCTTGGATGTCCCTGCACTAAGAAAGGAGATTAGGTGAACATTGGTACCCAGGCCATCGCGGTCCTGGGCACTCCTGAAGCATCAATGTATGACACTTCCGTCAAGCACATGTCCTTTTTCTCATTTAGGACTGGTGTTGCTGCCGCCTTTGCTTTCCAGACTTGCTTAGGTTTAGCACACGGTTTTGCAACTTTCGGAGTAGCAGCTTTATGTTTCTTAGGTTGCTTCGACTTCTGTGGAGGAACAACCTTCCGTTTTCTCTTGGCAGCATTCCAGTCTCCATCAGACGGTTTAACTTTGGGATTCATGTTCTTCCTCGCCTTCTGTTTATCAACCTTCATTGGCTTGGAATTGTAGTTATCCCTAGGCATAACCCTCTGATGTTGTCTGTAGTAGGGCACATAAGGACGACTTGTGCAGTTTCGTGCAATATGACCGGGTCTTCCACAGGTGTAACATGTTTGCTTCTTTGCATATGGAGCATAGCCCGGTCTGTTCGATCCCACTGATGAATGTGAGTGATGGGATCTGTTGGATGATTTGTTTGCAGGCTTCTTAAAGTTTCTGCTCTGCTTAGAACTTCTTGAACACCCGTGTGAACAAGATTGTGCTTGTGATGAGGATTGTCCTTGAGCTTTCTGTCTAACTTCAGGAACCTGTACATGAGAGTTAGCACAGGTAGTTTTTCTATATGGTGGCACGTATTTATCGGTCGTGCCAATAACAGATAGCTCAGAAACAGCCTTTTGTATGTATGGTACAACATTAGCAGATAATTTTGATGTTTTCGAACAAACATCAGCAGTTTCAGAGCAAACAATATCATCCCCCTCAACCTTAACCTCTACCTTAACTTCAGCTGTACATGAGGTAGAAGCATTAGTAACATTCATACATTTAAAATCAGAGACTATTGGCTTTGCCACACCCGTGCCAACAGTCTTGGATGAGGGATCCTCACATTCGTGTTCAATCTCGACTGGCCTAGAGCACACAGATTCTATAGATTTTGGCTCAGTCGAGGATGTGACATTTGATTCAGCCGAGCCACTTGATTCAGAAACATGTGGTGGCTCTGCTGAATTCCCGTTGACTCAGCTGCTCTTGAGGACTCACAGCTGGATTCACTAGATGCAACTGTTTCTGATTTCTCAGATTCAATTGTTTCAGGTGATTCGCAGTTGGAGTCACTTTCAGAAGTTGATCGGGCAGCTGATTCAGCGGCCATTTGTGCCCTGTACTTTCCAAAACATTTATTGATTTTACTTATGAAATCAAACTCAATGGGCACATTTGAGTCTGATTGGCTGGTCGGTTCAGGTTTTAAAACAGTTTCCTTCAACACTTCATTTGATTTGGCTGTGTCATAGGAAACTGGAAGTTCATCTCTTTTCACATCAAAAACTCTGTCAGTTTCTTTATTTTTCTCAAAATTTAACGTCTCAGTCTGCTTTGAAGCATCTTGAGATTTGACAAAAGTATTTGATGGGGCCTGCTCTTGATTAATTGGTTGGTTCTTAGGTTTAGAGATTCGGATAGGGGCCGATTCAGGTTTGGAGAGCTCTACTTGATCCCTTGATGGTCGACTGGTTGGCTCTTCTATTGGAGGACCATATCCTTTAACAGGAAGAGCCAACAATTCTTCATCCGACATGGGAATTGAGGAATAATTTTCATTAAAGGGTGGTGGAATTTCCACAAACCCCAGACCTTTATTCCTCACTTCCTTTGGTCTGAACTTTAACTGAGTATTGATCATTTTTTCAACTTTGTTACTAGAACAATCGAATTTTTTAAAATGAAATTCGGCATTTTCAAACTTAGATTTTAAGTCGATCAATTCCGCGGTTAAAGTATCAGACAGTCGTTTGAAGTGTAAATATCGACACTTGTGATCACTCACCTCCTTATGCAAGCGCTTGATATCGAGTTTTTGCTGTTCGACCATTTCTTTATAGGACAGAAATTTCTTTTTCATATTCCAAGTGGCCATTTTCTCGTATTCAAGCTGCTTGAATGCGGAGAGAGTTTCTTCTCTAAACCCCTTAATTTTTAACCTGCATCGTTCAGTACAACATGATTCAGCTAACATTTCAGCGTGTACCTCAGATGCGGATGGTACATGGTCATTCAGGTGTGCCATGACAGCTTGAGCGGTAGGAGTAGCAGAAACGGCAGGAGTAGCAGATGTGACAGAAGCAGCATGTGTGACAGAAGCGGCAGAAGCGCTTGAATCTGAATTCGATGATTGAGCAGAATAGGATGAGCATGTTGCAGCAGAGGTGTTGTTATCTAATGCTTTGATAAGTGATATTAACTCATCCGGCGTCATTTTGGACCAACTTGTTTCTGTAATGATCCGATTGACATAATTAAACCAGCTGCATGTTGGCTCATCTGGAAATTTTTTTAAAGCGTCGAGAAGACTCTTGTTGACCATCGATTTGACACTACGATTTCAGCATTTTTTATGTCAGACAGTAGTTCAGTAAATCTGCCAATAAGTGCTTCAACGGTTTCACCAGGAATGTAACTGAATCCTTCAAGTCTCTGTTCAAAACACATTATTTTGAGAAGACATTTTTAATTTGCTAGACAGTGATCCCCCAAAAACCTAAACGTTCACAAAAAAAATTTAGATCGAACACAGAACGTCCAAACTAGTCAAACCGTCAGTCCGAATTAAGTACAGTCGATCCCCCCAAATTGAGCTAGTACACTTCAAGTGATACCACTATTATTATTATTATTATTATTATTAATACTTGTGCTCCCTTCCAAAGCTAGTATTATGACACAATACTTGCACCCTACCTCACTCCACTTTCCAATTTATATGATTCTTACTCTTTCCTTTACAACTTTCGAAACTCTCTCTTAATTAACTTTATCAATTAGCTGTCACCCCTTCACTTTAATTTAACTTTAATGTCTCTTTCACCACTGTATATTTCTTGTCTCCCTGTTAAACAGCCGGGCGACCACCTCCAGTGGTGGCAGCGGCGACGTGGTGGTCTGGCAGAGCCCGAAATGGGCAGACACAGGGGCGGTGCACGCTTCTCAAGGCAAAAAGGGGGGCGGGGATGGCAGTGGTTGTGTTGGTACGGTGGTGGTATGGGTCGGGTTAGGTGTCCGAGTGATGATGACAACTGGTTCCGGTTGAAATGGGTGTTCGAGGTGATGGTCTGAGTTCGAGGTGATGTGGCGGGTGAGTTCGAGGTATGGATCTGAGTTCGAGTTCAAGTGGGTGTTCGACCAAGACAGCTGAGTTCGAGTTGCAGATCTGAGTTCGACCTGAAACAGTGCTGAGTTCGAGTAAAAAGTTGAGTTCGGCCTGACGCAGTGCTGAGTTCGACGTTAAGAACTGAGTTCGACCTTGAGAACTGAGTTCGAGTGACGTGGCTGAGTTCGACCTTGAGTTCGAGGTGACGTGGACTGAGTTCGACCTGGGAGTTCAATGTCAGAGCTGAGTTCGACCTTTGTTGTAGGGACCACCTTTTGAATTGTTTATTGATTATGATTTGTTCCCTTCAATCTTATCCAATCAATTTGCCTAATGAACGATTGACTTAATTTGCCAGCTTGTTTGAATTTTTAAATTCAATATCTTTTGGATGGTCTTTCCAACCACGACTCCGATAATCTTGCAAACACAATTAAGATCCTCCAAAACAAATCAAACACCCTATTTTTTTTTACTGTTCTTCAATATTTTGAATAAAAACAGATCTGCAAAAATTCTAAAACACCAAAACAGTTAAAATAAATAAAATTAAAAATAGACGAGATTTAAACCTGTTAGAACGACAAAACACAGCAGCAAAAACTCCTTTTTGTTCTTCGAATGATACCGAAACCGAGCCTTCGAAAGACTTCTTAGGCTCTGATACCAATTGTAAGTCCAAGATCTTCTCTACCGGGTATCAAACAAACCACTCAATGGATGCGGAATATCGATTGAATGGTGAAGAACAAAAGATTAAATCGATAAACACAACTGTATTGCTGCTTCACCTTGCACACAATCTCTAGGATTGTCTGGTACAAGGTGTTGGCCAGAGAATTACAAATGAATGTCTAACTTGTCTAACCCTAACAATGTAGCAAACATAACATTATATAGGGTCCACTAAAGCCTTGGCCCACATGGCCTAACCCAAACCCATTAACTAAACTAAGCCCAATTAACACAAACAGGCTTAATAAAGACAAGCGTAAACCTACTCAATTTATGGGCCTTACACCATCCCCACAATATCATCCGCGTCCTCACCCACACCGTACAACACAGATTTGTGGAGATTAATCTTTAACCCAGAGCACATATAAAAAATGCGAAGGATACGTTTCATATTAATAAAATTAAAAATAGACCACTCCCCCATAATCATCGCATCATCCGCATAGAGCAAATGAGATAACACCGGGCCCTGATTAGGAAGCCTAACACCGTGAAAAGCCCTTATGTCACAAGCTTGCTTCATCATGCCTGAAAACGCCTCCATCATAAAAATAAACAAAAAGGGAAAGAGCGGGTCACCCTGTTGAATGCCTTTTTGACATCCGAACTCAAACGTAGGAGAGCCATTCACTAACACCGCAGCTCTAGAAGACACCAAGATGCCACGAATCCAATCACACCAAACTAGAGAGAAACCCATCTGAGCCATGACCGATATCAGGAACTCCTAGTTAACATTATCATATGCCTTGTCGAAATCAATCTTAAACAAAAACACTTTCCTATCTCTCTTCTTAGCCCATGCAATAACCTCATTTGTAACCAAAGGACCATCCAGAATGTAACACCCGGATAGAAAAGCCGATTGATTCTCAGACACTACCTTTCCCATAAACCAGCTTCAACCGATTCGCCAACACCTTAGATACCACTTTAGAAACACTCCCAATAAGGCTAATCGGTCTAAAATCCCCAATTTCGACGGATCATTCACTTTAGGAATCAACGTGATAAAAGTAGACCCAACCCCCCGACTGAAGCGGCCCACCCTGTGAAAATGATCCAAAATATCAGCAAAATCGTTCTCGAACTTATCCCAAAAAAACCTAATGAATCTGAAATTAAACCCATCAGGCCCAGGAGCTTTATCAGCCCCACAATCAATAACCGCTTGCTTGACTTCTTGCCTCGAAAACTCGGTAACCATACCATCGGCTTCCCCTTGACCCAGCGTGGCTAACCGTAGCACATAATTTTCGGTCTAGATCTCATACTCTCCTTAAATTTATCCCGAAAAAACCCATAACCTCCCGTTTAATAATATCCGGACTCGTTTCCCACCTTCCATTAACCTCCATCCCAGGAAGATGGTTGGACGCCTTACGTTTATTAATGAAACCATGAAAGAATCTCGAATTATCATCCCCATGTATAGCCCAATTACACCGAGCCTTCTGTTTCAAATCACGATATTTAAAATCATGAAGCTCACCAATACGCCGTTTAATCTCAGCCAATGACCACACCTCCTCCTCTGTTAAATTTCTAACTTCCATGGCATGGTCTAAATCGCATAGCTCACTCTCCAATAATGTCCTCTCATCCAACTATTTCGCTTTACATTCAGAAGCCCAAATAGTAATATTTTTGCGCAAGAGTTTGAATTTCATCAACAATTTCGAATCAGGAAACCCAGTAAACGAACCTTCTTCAAGAGTCCTACTAATAACCCGACCAAAATCCTCCCGACCAAGCCAAGAATTATAAAACCGAAAGGGTTTGGGACCAAATTTCCTAGACCCGTCTTCAACAATAACGGACTATGATCCGACTTATACCTCTCAAGAGCTAGATATTCTGCACAAGGCCACTCCATGAAAAACTCCCAATTGACAAAAATCCTATCAATACGACTCAACTTCGCACCTGCAACAAAAGTGAATCGCCTCCATTTCAAGGAGTACTCATGCAAAACCGAAGCATCAATAAAATCATTAAATTCGTTTGCCTCAACCTGGTTAAAAATAGAATTTCGTCTATCATCCGCGCTTCTAACCGCATTAAAATCCCCAGCCACAAGCCACCTGCCATCCCCCTCACCCAGTAACCCAGTAATCTCTGCCCACAGGACACGTTTAGACACTAAATTCTGCGGAGCATACACATTAAGCACATGAAAAGGACGCCTAAACCCTTTAACCGTACCAGACACAAGAAGCCAATTAGAATTTTTAACAACCCTTTCCATAGCAAATACTTGAGGATCCCAAATCGACACAAGACCACCCGATCTACCCGTAGAGAGAACCCAATTATAACTAAAGTCCCCAAACCCCCAAAAACGCCCAATATTCACCATATCCAAAGAGCCATATTGAGTTTCGGTAACAAGATAAAATTTACCTCATTTTGAGCCAGAAGACGACGGACCCAATCCGCCTTACCTTGATTCCCTAAACCACGGATGTTTAATGATAAAACATTCATTGAACACCGCCTTGATAACCTTCGTAACGTAATACTTATTTAACAGTAGGAACAAAATCTCCCAAGTTCTCCACCCCCAAGGCTCTACTCAATAAGACTGTATCCGTCGCTTCGAGATCAATCGGTGCTGCACGTTATCCGGTGCTTCATTATTACTCGGTTGCTGCACACTTTCCCCGTGTAACTGTTCCACACCGATTTCCACACCAATTGTACCACTACCCGCGGCGTCCGAGGCTCTCATATTGAGATCCGGTGTCAAAAACGGGTCATTACCATCTGCGCCAAGACTAGCGCTAGACTCGGACGAGCTAGATAAAATACCAATAAGCTTATTCAGCCCGAACAAATCATTGTTTTCCCTTTCCCTCTTCTTTGGACGCTCATGTGAACCACTACTCGCGTTCCAATTCTTAAACAAATTCTTCCGTCTAAACTTCTTTCTAACAGAAGCGGCTACCGATTGAGATCCCGAACCACCATCCATGCAACACTCTTCATTTTCACCGGATGCTTCCCATTAACATTATCAACCCCACCACTCTTCTCAACCACAGCCTCCTCTACATGCATAACCTCACCTTCTTCACGAATCTCAACCCCATCTCCGTCCACCCATACGTTAAATGTTTTCCCCTCTAACTAATATCCACCCGATCTGCAATCTGTTTGCACTCCTTAGTCAAGACACCAATAAGGGCGTACGAAAAATCATTATCAAATCCCGAC
This sequence comes from Ambrosia x helenae, assembly GCA_030844895.1. NCBI lineage: Eukaryota > Viridiplantae > Streptophyta > Magnoliopsida > Asterales > Asteraceae > Ambrosia > Ambrosia x helenae. The sequence goes on along the minus strand of JAUTDX010001353.1, from coordinate 17,568 downwards.
ATGTTGGCCGATTTAACCACTTTACCATATCTAGAACCAATCAAATCAAACACTTGGTCTAACGCCAACTGGGCTGGTACACCATGCAGTTGTACCCATGCAATACGACCTTACTCCACAACCACATTACTGTCCCAAGAAACCAATGATTCGAACCACCTAGACCAACCTGAAGTATCTTTAAGAGACACCTCCGCTTTAGCACTATCCTGGAAAACCAAAACCACCGAAAAACCCCCCAAATGCTTAATATCCACCATAGACCAATCATGATTGCAAAGCATCGTTTTAAGCGTAGTCAACGTATAAAAGTCTACCACCCTCCCCACAAGAGAAACCCTTTCCATTGTGAAAAACGTTCCACAACATCATCCACACGGGTCACATCGACGTTATTTCTGTTTAGAACTGAATCCAAAAAAGAACGTCCATTACCTGCAACATTATTATTGGGCCCATTCGTCATCGGGATATCACCACCTTCATGAGACCCCCCAGAACTAGGGTTAACCGGAACCTTTGGATTCACCTTCTGACATCTTGGATCAGCAGCCGGCTTTGGCACTTTCTCCCCATCCACGAACCGAGCCACCGTTATAAACAACTTGTACATCCCAATCCAGATATCCGACATCTCCTCCTCCAAACGTTTTACGTCCAAAACCTTCGAAAAAGATACGAAAGCAAACCTCTTCCCCCATCTATCCAATTTTCTGGCGATATACGATCCTTCAAAACTACCATAGCTTCCCAACACCTCCTTGAGATCCTTTGATGAACACTTCGAAGGAAGATTCGACACAAAAAACTTCGATACAACCTTATGACTACCTTCCCCTTATGATCGTCCCTCCTGCCTTTACGCCGATGAACCTCTTCCCACGATTCTGGATCTTGCCGTCTTTGGTCGCCCGACATTGTCGGAGCGATCAGGGTTTGCTTATATCTACGTAAACAAGTACACTTGATTTTTACTTTTTGTCAATGGATTAATTGGTGGGTAATAACGAAGGGTTACGAAGCAATGATGTTTATCAATTTAATGAATTAAAGTGCAGAGTTAGTGTGGAAAAGAAGTCATCTAATTCTCTAAATGGGGGGTTACATGTTGTAAATGATATTAAGTGTGTATTACACACATATACAAAGAACATGATATGTTATATAAAAGGGCAAAAAGGGAAGGAAATGACAAAAATATAAACATTTGTGACGAGTCTATTCAACTCTCATCTTAAAATTATGTTAAAATTACCTTCTTGAACATGCTTGATCCTTAATAAGGTAATAGAGATTTATTCTTAACAATATTTTTACACACATAAATGTTACTTACAACTATGTAAATGATACATTTGTATTTTAGGTTTCACTCTTTTTTTTATTGCCAATTTAATAAAATGTTACATGTTTGGTATTTAGTATTAGAGTAATTTGTTTTTTCATCCATGTGGTTTACAATATATATATATATATATATATATATATATATATATATATATATATAGGGTAGGGTTCATGCGAGAACCACCCTTTAGGGAGAGAACCAAGGAACCAATGTGAACAGAGGGTATTATTGTAAATATCACTTAAAGCCTTTTTCAACCAATTAAATTCACAAATGTTATATTGTTATTCATGTTTCATCATCATCCTCATCTCCCTGATTCTCTCTACCTTTCACATATGAACTTTCAACCTTTTTTCATCCAATTAATTTCACAAATCACCACGTTATCATCATCATCATCATCATCATCATCATCTGTATGATTATCTTTGTTCACATATCTAAAGCTAATCTAGACACAGACAGATCTGAACAACAATGGCGGTGGTGAAACCTCTTTCCAAATAGACAGATCTGAACACAGACAAATGATAACTAACCACTTTCAACAGCAAACACCATTTCCAATCCATCTTTTAGAGAGAGAGGCGGAGGTATTGTAGATGCAACATCTTTCGAACTTTCTAGAGAGAGAAAGCCAGAGATATTGAGCCAAGGGAGAGAAACGACTTCCATATTAGTCCTCCTAATATTAGTTCTTGATGCTTTCTGATGGTATTATCGACGAGACTCACTACAATAGTGATACTGCGCAAGGGTACCTAGATGACTTGCTTAACGAGTAGTAGATGGAGGCCACGGATGTAAATTCTCTTGAATTTTTGGCTTCTCAGTTTCCTGGTTTCGCAGCCGAAAGTCTTGCAGAGGTTTATTATGCTAATGGATGTGACTTGAATTTGACAATTGAGATGCTTATGCAGCTTGAGGTATATTTTTCTTTTACATCTTGTGTTTCCAGTGGATTTAGCTTACATAGTTTATTTTAGATAATATCTTTCTGATGGGACCGTTTTTATTTTAGAGAGAGAAAGCTTCAAATATGAGATTTAGAAATAGAGAGAGAGAACTTAGATGTTCACTTGCTCTTAAGTTCCGTTTTGTTAGTCGTTTTGAAGATTTGAATATAATAGGAACGTATATATTAAATCTAGGTTAATATTTGAATCGGTTTTCGATTGAAATTGAAGTGATAAGGTCGAGTAGTTATGCGAATAGCGAATCTTTGAAATTCGAGTTATAAGTTTCTGATATGTGATTATGGATATTAGTTAGTGAGTGATGGTTATGGATTCGTTGCCGGATGCTGGTAATGGTAATGGAAACAATAACATTTAAGTTAGGCTTGTTTGTTCTTTTTTATCTGTTTTACCATAATGCACATGTCCATTTATTGCATCTGTCTTTGAAATTGGTCGGCATCGACACGGAGAAGCTTTGGTTCCTTGTGGAGGCGATCGAGTGTGAAGGAAATGAGTTCGGAGAAGTACGGTTGTTGAGAGACGGATGCTAATGGTAGTACTTTTGCCATTGTTGTTGATGGAGTTATGGTCTCCATGTTTTTTTATTGTTTTTTACCCCTTTGTTTTCTGATTTGAACCAGGAACGAGGCAGATCTGTGTTCTGATTGAATTTATGTATGTTTGAGTTATGGTCTCCATGTTTGTTGATTGTTTTTTATCCCTTTGTTTTCTGATTTGAACCAGGAACTGGACAGATATGTGTTACGATTGAATTTAGGTATGTTGAGTTATGGTCTCTATGTTTGTTGATTGTTTTTTAACCCTTTGTTTTCTGATTAGAATCAGGAACTAGACAGATATGTGTTTTGATTGAATTTAGGTATGTTTGAGATATAGTCTCCATGTTTGTTGATTGTTTTGATCCCTTTGTTTTCTGATTTGTACAGGAATTGGACAGATCTGTGTTCTGATTGAATTTAGGTATGTTTGTTCTATATTTATCTGTTTTACCATAAGCATGTTAAAATGGTGCTATTTCTTGATATGTACATGTGAATTAAGAATGTTAATGCACATGTGCATAACGTATTTGCTAATGATAAAAGTAATGTTAATGCACATGTGCATTTATACTAATATCATTATGGTCATTCATTATGACGCACACGTGCATATGTTATGTGGTAATAAAAAAGTAATGTGAATGCACATGTGCATTAAGATTGAAATTTTGGTTTTCTTATGTGTTGTTTATTACTTGTAGTTAAAGTATGGGGAAAAATTCGAAGAAGGTAACTTTTGTCTTATAATCTATTGAGAAAGGGTCAAAGATCTACCAAACGCGATTGAGGATGATGACATAATCGTTGATCATGAAGTTAACAAAGGTAGTTATTATTTATTTAATCAATTTAGATATATATGCACATGTGCATATATGTATATTTTTATTTTTAACTAATAAATGTCAATTCTTAGTTGCTTAAACACACGAACAATGTGATAAATTTGAGAAGTATACGATGTTCAGGTTGACGGATGAAAAAACAATGGAGATGTTAGATGAAGCATCAATGAGGTGTGAAAAGTGTTGTAAGAAGATAACTAAATGGGGAAGAAAATGAAAAGGGGACAAATAAGTAATAGAATGGGACACTGTTGGTGAGCGTGAGGTTGTGAGATAATTAGAAGTTTGAGGTAGGTGGTTAGTGGTAACATGGTTGGTTTGTAATAAGGATATTTTTTTCTGTTATTTGATGTTTTATTGTGTTGATGGTTAGGTAGAAACTAAATGTAATTGTATAATAAAAACAGATGGGTACAAAAAAGTTTGTTGTTTGAAGGATGATGCATGCACATATGTATATTGTGGGTGATCTTATATGATGGTTGATAGGTTGATTATGTTTATGATTACTATTTTGGTGTATGTAAATTTGTATGATAAGGAAATTGAGATATGCACATGTGCATAATTAAAATTAAACCTCCCACTATCCAAAAACCTGAACTCACCACCCAATACCTCAAAAAAATCTAACCCCTTCCCACCATACCTAAAACCTAAGCCCTGAAGCTAAACCATTCGAAAAACCTAACTATATTAGTGAAATGCACATGTGCATGCAGTACACGTTTCTATTTTATAGTTCTTATATAGAGTTGTTTTAAGTTTATTAATGTTTGTTGTCCCACACTTGTATTATTTTTCAATTTATATTATAATATGCATGACTACGCAATTGATGAGTTCGAGTGTATTTATATATCTCTTCGCATCCATTTAATACTCACTGAATAAATTTTTTAACTCCTTATATCTCATATCGCGTCCATTTAATAATCATTTCATTATGGTAATTGGCAATGTATTCAAAAGTGTGATTTAATAGTGAAATGCACATGTGCATACGGTGTATTTCTGCAGCGAAATGCACATGTGCATCAGGGATGACGTCATATCAGCAATTTGTTTTTTATTTTTTTAAATTTTTTTAATTTTTTTCGAAATAATAATACTAAATAATCATTTTGGTGTTTTTACTTTTTTATTTTTTAAGTTATATAATTTTTTTGTTGATGGAGGGGTTTTTGTAGACACACTTCATATTTACAAAAATGCCACTTGTTCACACTGGTTTTTTGGTTCTCTCCCTAAATGGTGGTTTCTGTACAAAGGCAATATTTCGTGAGAAGTGTAAGAAGGATTAAAAATTGATATGTAGGCATCATTTTTTGAACTTAGTCATGTAGTTTTGGATTATTTTGCCTAGAAAAATACCAAACATAACAATTAAAAACTGAAAACAATGTATTTTAGGCTTAAAAGTTAAAACACCATGCTAAGAACATTAAGTAGTGTGTTTTAAGTGTTAAGTAGTGTGTTTTAGCTGTTTTATAAATTTGATGACTATAATACATTGGACTGTGTTTTAGATTGTTGTGTTTGGTTTTTTTCAAGTTAAAACAACCTAAAACATAATACCTAAATCCAAAACATGATGCCTACATGCTAATTCTTAATCCTTCTCACACTTTTCACGAAATATGCCCTTTGCGCATGAACCTAAACCTATATATATATATATATATATATATATATATATATATATATAGGGTAAGGATAATGTGGAAACCCTTGTTATATGGTAAACTCTGGAAACTCTGACTTCCCAAATTTTTTTTATATATATATATAGGGTAAGGATAATGTGGAAAACCTTGTTATATGGTAAACTCTGGAAACTCTGACTTCCCAAATTTTTTTTTTGAAAAATAGGGCATGTAATATACATGATTTTAAGCATTTTGAGCCAAAAAAATTCAAAAAAGTGCCAAGTAGTTTTCATGCTGATAGTTGGATACCCGTACATATGTTACGCTGTTACATATGTAACAGCACAAACTTTGTTTATTTTTTTAAAAATATTCTATCGGCGCTTTTTTTATTTTTTTTTGCCCAAAACGCTTTAATACATGTATGTTACCTTGTGTATTTTTTACAAAAAAATTTAGATGGTTTTCACAAGGGTTTTCATAGTTTTCTTAACTAAAGGAGGTTTTCAGTTTATAATTTCCCTATATGTATATATATATACTAGCAGGAAACCCGCGCGTTGCTGCTGCGACCACACTTTGAAACCCGGTACTGGTTTTCTAGTTTTTATCAATCATTTCTTGATATGCTTTATAGTACTTCCGTTACTTTTCTTTTTTGTAGAATCAATGTGATCTATCTATTACATGTGCATTGCATATCTCAATTATATAAGTGAGACTTAAAGATCCGTCGCATGTTTCGGTAGTAAAAATAAGGGAAATTGGATTTTAACATTCTGAACTATTGATTATTGGCCGCTGACACACTGAACTACAGATTTGTTCACCACCACACTGTACTTTCAACTTCTTGGCCTGTGTCACCCTCGGACTAACCATGGTTAGTTTTTTTGCTCACATGGCCATTTGTTGATGTGGCATGGTGACGTCATGCCACATCAGCAAAATGGCCACGTCACCATGCTACATCAGCAAAAAATAGCCACGTCATCATGCCACATCAGCAAAAATGGTCACGTCACCAAGCCACATCAGCAAAAAATAGCCACGTCACCATTCAACATCAGCAAAAATGGTCACGTCACCAAACCATATCAGCAAAATGGTCAACAAAAAAGTTAACCATGGTTAGTCCGAGGGTGACACAGGCTAAGAAGTTGAAAGTACAGTGTGTTGGTGAACAATTTTTGTAGTTCTGTGTGTCAACGGCTAATAATCAATAGTTCAGGGTGTTAAAATCAAATTACGCTATGGACAATAATAAAATTTATATTAAGATCATGAATTTTGTTAGAATTACGATATGGACAATTTTAGAGTGCTAGTAGGAAAGACGTATGGTGTGATGGCGTCCGCAATTTATGACCCATTACTTGATTTCTGTCAGCTTATCTATTCTTTTGTGATTTATTCTTTTGTGATTTATTGTTCAATAGGTATATGAGTTTCCTTATTCATAATATGGGGGTGATGTATATATGTCAATGTGATTCCCATGTAATATGTTTATATATGTGTAGTAATGTGATTTTTATAAGGAATATTGGATGTAAATAATCTTACATTAGCAAAATTAATTGAGTAAGCTTTTAGTTAGTATGAGATTGATGAGAAAAAATCGATTAAAAGTTAGGTCCGTTAGCAATAATTTTTTAAGTTGAGACTGATAGTCATCATCACTAAATAGTTGAGATTGTATATTCATTTTATTAATTAGTTTGTTTCTTAAAATAAACATTGTTTCAAACTACACGGTTCCACTTTTCTCTAAATGTTTAATTTTATTACGTGAAATATAGTTGTTAATTATTTAAATTTTATTTATTGTTTAATTCCAAATATGTAATATTTGAAATTTAGCAGTTGTAAAAAATGAGAGAATATTACTACTTAAGTCTTTTAGTTTACTGATTTTAATTATTTGTGTACAATTTACATATTTTTACCGTTGAACGCCTATAGCTTAAAATCTTACATGCTACTTCAAGTGAAAAACAGTTATGAACATAACTGAATAATGATATACAAAATGAAGTGAATATTTTTTCATTACTTTTTGTTGGGTGACTGCTTTGCTGGGTCACATATACATCTCAGTATCGGCAGACGGTCAGAAAGTTTTGGTCGATGGGGCGATAACCGGCAATAATTACATATTTCAAATTTTCAATGGTGGCTTTGAGGCACATAAACATATTTTTTGGAAGATGTCACCAGTTCGTTATGTGGTGAGGGCAAGGACATTATAGAGCATTTGTTCACTAATTGCTTCTTCTCGACAATTTTTTGGCAACATATTGGTAAGTGGTATTGGGTTCCTAGTATTTACGCTTTTTCATTCCGAGACTTAATTGAATCACACAAACATATGGGGCAACAAGATCCGGGAAAATCAATGATGCATGGGATTATTATAATTGGTTGTTGGTCTCTTTGGGAAGCCAGAAATGAAGCTCAATTTGCATCTAGACCGCTGCGCATTTTGGATATTATTGGTGAGTTAAAATCGGTTGGATATTTATTGGATTAAGAATAGGTATAAGTTAAAAGTTGGGCTTGGGATAATCGGTGTAAATTTATCTTGTTGTTATGTTGCCTTTGTTAGTTGCCTCCTGATTTTCAGGTTGGCTGTTTTGAATAAACTACTTTTCAAAAAAAGAAATTATTACCTTTTATTTATACACTTGTGGTTACTGTAATTAGTAAAATGAGAGTAATAACATAAAAAAAATTCAACAGCTTAGTTACTCTATTTTCATAAATAAATCAATAAAAGGTAGTTAAAATAAAATAAGGTCACAACTAATTAATTTGTCAAAATAACTGTTTCATCAACAAATCAAATTAATGGTAAAAGTTTATATATATCAAAATGGATAATATTGAGTTATGGTAATTATCGAAATGCAACTCAAGCTTAGAAATTAAAGGTATAGACAAATTTGTCAAATAGTACAAAACCATGTTCTCATCAAAACCAGACTATTTGTGTATACGAATCACTTTCTTCTCTTGAAAGCCTTGACCATCATGTGGGAAAAAGAGAGAGGGTTCGCCACCACCAGTGGCTGTCGCTCCGGCAACGTGGCTAGCCTTATGACAACCTAAAAGTTACTATTAGGTACAATGTTGCTGGTGCACACCATGTCATGTTCATAGACACGTACAAAACAAAGTTCACAAACTCATACGACCAGCGGCGAGGACCGATGGCTGGGCTTCATGGAGTTCGAACGGTAACCTGTGGTGGTTTTCGGCAACGGGGTTCGCTAGTGTGTCAAACCATCACCAAAGGGTACCTCACGCAACGTTTATCGGCCAGACACCATGCAGCTTCTTCACATCGCCGGAGCCGACTTCCGAGCAGCAATGGTGTTGAGTTGCTTTTTTGCTAGGTACATGCCATTTGGAAGTAACCGAACTGAGTGATAAGGAATTGAGATTGAACGCTTTGTATAACTCTGGGTGGATTGAGGTACTGTGAATTGGAAGCCTATTTAGAGGGGATAGATTCTAATGAGCGGGAAGTTTTGAAACTTTTGAAGGTTTTTTGGGAAGGGGGAACTGATGATGTGAGACGTTGGATTAGGTTTTAATCTGAAGGTTGGTAAATGTTCCAACACCAATGGATTGGTATCCAGGTGGTGTTTTCTTGACCAATAAGAAAACAATACTCCAAAGAGAAAAAAGACAGATATGACTTATGCTTGTAAAGTAGTAAGTTGTGCTTAATATGTATAACTCTTAAATTTAAGAGTTTTTGTTGAAATGACCTTTTTGCCCATTCAATATGTATTATATAGTAGTATAGATATATATATATATTTCAATCTAGTACTTCAAATCTTGCCAAAATAGTACCAAAACTTCCATTTTTGTTTTAAATTAAATTCACCTTCATTTACTAAATCCACTTGCTATGTGAACTAGTAGTATCTCGCCGCACTTCGCAACGGGAATTTTCTCGGTATCGGTTCGGCATGTAACGGTGTTGGAATCCAGTCGTTATCAGTCTGGCATCGTTATACCAATCGAAAGAAAATAAGATCTAAGCCCCAACATGTTTGGCTAGGATATGTTTGGATCTAAAAAACAAAAGAAAAACTTATAAAAGATAAATCAGCATCGGTTCATTTCAATATAACACTGGTATGATACTGACACCCGTGTAACAATCAAGAGAGTTACGTACATGGTAGAAATCTTATATTATGACAACATTACATGACTTTTGAAATCTAGTACTTTAAAGGATGTTGACGGTTACTCCGATTTGAGCATTTGTCACTTAAATGAAAGAGATGAGAAAATAGATAGTGCAGGGATGGTGATGGTGGATAAATTTTCAGAGTGCCAATTTACATATTTATCATGTAAGCCATTTTACACCATAGATAACACATGCAACTAACCTCTTGTCAAGCCGTTATGGTGACTCTCGTAGGTCACTACAGTCATGGATCTTCCAGCTTCGGCTGTAATTGCGAAGGTGTTTTAATTTTCAATAAAAGACGAGAAGTAAATTGACCCCAATCGGCGGATTTAAGCGAAAACGAGCATGGTGGTTCTGATCTAAGGTCAACTGGCTTGGGTGGGAGAAGATGAAAGGGGGTATTTTTGTCTTTTCACAGCAAGCTAACCAAATAATTTTAGTGATTGTGAGTTAACTAGGCCTAATTGAAATGATAATGAAAGTTCTGGTATTTTATTGTATTGCAAAATTTGAACTATTAGACTATGGGGTGTGGTTCCCCTTCCCCCTTTCTTCCCCTTGTCCACATCATCGCCACATCATCTTCCCCTTCTTCTCCCCCTTCCAGGGAAATGGTTCCCCCTTCTTCCCCCTTCCCCTTTCCTTTTATAATAATTTTTTAAACACAAAAAGACAAAAAAAAAAAAGAAAAAATAGGTTTACCTTGGATTTTGGGACGGGGAGAACGGGAAGAAACTCCCGAGCACACCGATGGATGGACGCGGGGGGGGGGGGGGGGGGCGGTGTTCCCCTTCGGGGAAAAGGCCATGTCATCTTCCCGATGACTTTCCCCACCCCACACCCCATAGTCTTAGGCTGGAATAGTTATTATGAGCAAACCATGGAGACGAAAGTAGTAATTTACTCTTGCTAACATGCATTAAATTTATATATTTTATTATAAAAATCACATAACATATTCTCGTATCAATCATTAGCACTACAAATACCACTACAATAATTTCATCAACATCACTTAGATTTAGCGTCAGCTACGCTCGAGGCCTAGTAAAGATACGGTCAGCATGTGGCAGTCCGTTCGCCACCTACACTAACATAACACGTGACGCCAACCGGTTCAACCAATCATTGGCCATCGACCCACCATTGCGTCCTTGACCATCAAACATTACAGATCTTGCCTTAGCTTCACATGCCACCCTGTAGCCTTAGTCGTGGTTGGCGTGCCATGTCGCCTAATCGTCACCTACTGAAAACTTATGAATAACCATTACAGGACTATTAAATCGGTTATTATCTCACGGATATTTAGTTTTTCCATTTAACAGATTGGTTAGGGGGAGGGGTGCAACCATAATGGTTTTTTCAACTTCATTGATTTACACCCATCCTGCACTGATACATCACTTCACTAAAACACAGTTTTTGAGGCAGCACTTCACTCATTCTTTTATTTATTTTTCATTTAAATAAATATTTAAACTTTTTTTTACTTCACACTGTTTAGATGTTACAACCGTCCCACCAAATAGTTAGAACAAAGTTTAATTTCTCATTTACCGTCCCACCAAAACGGTCAAAACAATTGAACTGCATTAAAACCATTCCTACTAACGGTCAGATTATTGAATTTCACATGCAAAACAGTTGAATTTTTTGTGTATATAAACCACCATACCACTGTGGTTGAAACACACTTTAACATCTATGGTTAAACCCACACCCTTCAAACTAGAAAAATGACGCGTTAGACCGAAGAAGAAATCGCTTTGATCATGACCGTTAAAGATGCACAAAACGATACCGCCCTGCAACGCCTACGCTGCCACGGCTGGTGGGAGGGGGGCACACGGTTCTGGGACCATGTGTTGGCCAACCTCAACCAGCAAGTCGGCATAAACGACCGCATCATCGAGAGCCTCTAGCGTAAATGGACCGATCTCAACAATAAGTGTGATTGGTGGACCACCCTCTACAACGTCCGCACTTTGGGGGAGCAACCGGCATCGATCCAGAGTTGGCTATCGAGTTCACGCATGTGGACTATGCGGCTCGATAGGACAATAATTTTGACCATGCCGAGGCATGGCAATTGTTGCGCCAAGTTTAAGCTTATTTTATTTATGTTTTAATGTAGTTTAATTATGTTTAATATTAACAAAATTATGTTTTATGTTTTTCTTTATGTTTTTATTTAATTGAAAATAAAAACTTAAAATGATTTAAATAAAATGAAATAATCAAATTAAATGAAATTAAAACAAAACACAATATTGAACCCGTGAGGAAATTAACGGAAACAGGCCACGGACCCACTACCATCACCGGTAATGACGTAGTTATCATGCTGATAGTTGGATACCCGTAAAAACAACGGGTAGCGCCTCGCTCCCTTATACCTATTCGTTACCCTACAAAAGCAGATGAAAACAAATGTATTGAAATTCTCAAAAAATTATGAATGCCCCATAAAGATTTAGAGTACCAAGTAGGCCAGTAATAATATTGTTATTTATTATGGCCAATTGAGAGACGTCCATTGTAGCAGTAGCCCCTACCACATAAAGGGTCTTGAGTATGGATGTATGCATGTATCTAATTTCAAACTTAGGAAGCTTCCAACCACGTCTAGACAAATACGAACACCGTGCAATAGATTGTAACATGTCACTTCTCTATATATGAGACACAACATATTCGAGATCGATTACTCTAATGCAAATCGGTACGATGTATTTAACTAACCGTTCAAAATATCTATACTACATTATAAAGGAGGAGGCATGGACAAATATGTTCAAATTGTCCAAAGTTAAAATAGTATACCAAAGGTCCTTTACAAGTCTCTAATTTTTTGTCATTTTCTTCCTTTTATGCTCCCATGTACAACCTTTAGGGTCTGTTTGGTATGGGGTAATGGTTAGGATGAGGGAATGGAATGGATGAGGTAATGGAATGGACAAGGTAATGGAATGGATCATTACCATTTCATGTCTTGTTTGGTTGTCATGTGGAAATGAAACAAAACATTACTTTGTGTTGTTGGATAGACAGGAAAAGATGAAGGAATAAAATCGGTGGTTAGTGACGGTGGTGGGTGGTGATATGTAGCGGTAGCGGCGGTGGGTGGCAGTGGGTGGCGGTGGCGGTGGCGGTGGTGGGTGGCGGCGTTGGAAGGTGGAGGTGCATGGTCGTGATGGTAGGTGGTGACGATGGTGAGTAGTGGCGGTGGTGGGTGGTGGTTGTTGGTTGTTGGTGGTGGTGATGGTAGGTGGTAGTGTGTGGCGGTAGCGTGGTGGTGGATGGCGACGGCGGTGATGGTTGGTGGCGACGACGGTGGTGGGTAGCGATGGGTGGTGGTGTATGGCGGTGATGGTGGGTGGGTGACGATGGTGGGTAGGTGACGATGGTGAGTAGTGGCGGTGGTGGATGGAGGAGGCGGCGGTGATGGGTGGTGGTGGGTGGCAGCGGTAGTGGTGGGTAAAGGAAATTGTGGTGAGTGACGATGGCGGGTGGTGGAGGCGGCGGTGGGTGGGTGGGTGATGGTGGTGGGTGGTGTTGGATGGCGGCGGTGCTAGGTGGGTGAAGTATAGTGGTTGGTCGACAACGATGGTGGTGGTGGGTGGTGATGACGATGGAGGGTGGTGGCGGCAGCGGTGGTGAGCGACAGTGGTGGGTGGTGGTGATGGTGGTGGTGGTGACGGTGGTGGTGGGTGGTGGCGATAGCAGTGGTGGTGGTGGGTGGTGACGATGGAGGTGGGTGGTGGTGGTGAGTTATGGTTTTGTAAGTAAAGGGTGGAATGAGGGATGGAATGAAAAATAAACATGGGGGTGGATGGAATGGTTTTGAGGGAATGAATGCCTTGTGGAATTGGTGATTCCATTCCTTTAACCAACCAAACACACTATTTTTCATTACCTTGTAATGGCCCATTCCATCATACCAAACACTACCTTAATACTAATTGTATATATCCATTATGCACTCCTTGTATCCACATGAAGATATAACCCCTTCATAAACACCTAATTGAATGTTGTAATCCTTGAAACATAAATATTAATTTGATGAGTAAATTAATATAAATATATAAAATAAAATAAACTGTTGTATTCTTTTGACACAAAAAGAATACTACGTAATAATTTGTTATAAGATTACGTGTGATTTTTTTTTAATTTCATAAAATATATCATCTATATTCTTATAGATGGTAGTTTTTTTTTTCTTTACAATATCAGGTATTTAATGTCACATTTGTTAGTTTTATAGCACTCATATCATGGTTTAAAAAATCCTACCCAATAAATAAATTTTGAAGTAAAAGTATAAATAATTAAGAAGCGGGTAAAGATGAGGAATTAAATTGTATATACCTTCTAAATAACAAAAAACTTAGGAGATGATGTGTAAAAAGACAATTTTACTCTCTAACTTAATTTAAATTGGTATCATAAGCATAGAAAGATGTACTTATGTCTTACTAAAAATATTAGTAGTATTTATTGTTAGTTAAAATTTATAGTTAGAATGGCATATGGTTCAATTAAATTTATACAAAACTATCAGGTTTAGAAAATGTACATTACTAATGCTAAAGAGGTTAAAGGATAATATCAAATTTACATGCAAAGAAAACTTTTTGTTTTCTTTGTTCTCCTTAAACTTAATGATGAAACCGACAGAGGATTATAACCGCAAGCATTAATTCGAAATTCGAAGTTAACTATATGTGAAGTCAAACCGACAATCATCAAGCCTCATCATTGTAAGACTACTCGAAAACCTTATATGATCCTATATATACATCTCATTATACAAATAGCGTAACACAAAATCTGATCCCAACTCTTCTATTTTTCATTAATTCGTCGCATGTTTTTTTCCACGAGTTCTGCCACGACGGCACGACCCTTGAGGTAATTGTTATGCTAGAGAATCGTCACCCCTCCCTCACCTCCTGTTAGACCGTTGCCGATTATCATCCCTGGTTCGAGAGTTTTGAGACTACTGCTGAACTTCAGGCCACGATCACCAGCATCGATCCAACCTCACTATTAAGCTACGATTTCATTTGTAATTTTGTTTCTAACGGTGCCTGAAACTTCTACAGATTTCTGTTGTAGGTTGGGAAGAAGAACCGTCTACGACTGTCATTAAATCTATTATTAAATGACATGTAATTAAATTTACAAATTTCACCATTACCCATTTGTTTGTTGTCATATTACACCGGTAGGTTTGGTGTTCACTTCAATATTTGCTTCTTAAATATTTCCCTAGGTTTTTGTGGCTAGCATCACTATGCAAATATCCACACTAAATATTTATGAGCCTTATTATTTAACAATGTTTTTATGATTGAAGTTTAGTATAAGCTGATAAGTCGTTTAATAAATTATCAACAGAAGTATTTTTCTCGCAAGTGAACAAACTAACTTTTTGGACCGTCATATATTTTATACATTATTTTGTGATATATTAATAGTTGATAATTGTAAGATAATTATGTTAACAAATTGACAATGTTTATGCAGTGTTTTTACGATTACAGTTGTTTATCATGTACGAATAACAGTTATAAAACAGATCATTAGCATTTTAGCTTGAATAATATAAAGCGTATCAACTCTTTTAAAATGGTTTGATAAAAGTAAATGTATATTAAGTGAACTATTTTGTTAAAGTTTACAACAAACTCATAACACGATAATCAAAATAATAAACAAATTAATTATAAAGAAAAGTGATATGAATTTTGAATACATAATATTGTTGGTGTTATGGACATTTATCTAAGAAAGTGAAAAAGATTTAACTACAGAAAATGAAACTTGAAAGCATCAAAATGAAAACAATGAGAAAAACTCAAACAATGGGGGCGGCCAACATTAATTGACTTCTAATCATAAGGCCCTTCACATTAGCATTAATCAATGTGGCGGAGTCAGCGGTGACATCGGTAGGTAGAGGGTGTCGTGGAGGTCCCGGCAAGAGTGGTTATGGAGTGGCAATGGCAGGAATTAGTAACAGCGGTGGCGGCACACAAATGTGGTCGGTCGTGTTCGCCCCTTTGGACCTATTTTTAAGTAGCAAGTTTTATAATGGTAATAGCGCTAAAATTTTTTGCCCCGCAGCAACGCGCAGGCTTCCCAGTAGTAATTATTAAAGTGCCTGTACTATTTTCAGAGTTTTATTTAAATGATTAGTTAGCAACTCAAGATGGTTGGCAGAGGCGTCCCTAATGATTTAGGTGCCCTATCCGAGCCATTAGAAAATACGCCCCTTAAACCTTAAATTTTGAGTTTTTTATTAGTTTTCAATAGGCTTAAGTTTTAAGTTTAAAAATAAGTTTTCTATTAAACACACACATAAGAGCCTCCCATGGTGGTTGGTTGGTAACCAATACCAAGTTTATAAAAAGGTGGCTAGAATCGCAAATCAAAAGTGTTAATTAATTTCACAGTTACATGATGCTGTAAAAAAAACTTGAACGTGGAAACGTGCAAGTGTTTGAAACTGGTTAACCAAGTTTAAGTTGTCTTAGTTATACTCCAGAAGTTGTTTTTTTTTGGATATGTGTGAAACACAAATTAATAGATGCATAATCAATCACATTAGGGTGTAACATGAAAACCAAGGGTAAACATGTGTAAATATAAAAAAGAACATGAGATTTACTTGGTTTGACCGTTTGATCAAAAGGGTGACACCTTACATCTACAACAATATTAGCAAGTAAATATCATTGATATCATGTTATAGTTTAATTACATAGAAGTTGTATATATATAGATAAAGATGTTTGTCGGCCGAGCTAGTTCTAATTTCCTTCCGCTGCCTTGTGTTTCTTGCTCAGATACCTTACGACCCCCACATGGTAGACAGTCTAGCTACAATCAGCCACTACAACTTAACATTGTAATGTTATTTTCAACTGTCATTGTTATTTCTACATCACTACATGTTCTTATCAACAAGACAACCAAACCACTCACTTTTCAAACAAAAAAAAAACATGTGAGAATATAAAACCATGTAAATCTAAAGCGCTTAAAGTGATTAATGTGGTTTGACCGATCGGCCTGATTTTTACCATTTAGCATTACTACGTTACAAAATAGAACATGTCTATGTCTATAAAAGTGTGAGATGATGCACATGCACTTGTATGTCGGGAAGCTTTTCCCTTCTTTTGGAGGTTTATGTTTGACATATCACGTACGTGTATCAGTAGTCACAATTTATTATTTATAAAACAAAGAAGAAAAATGCTACAATGGGTTTAAGTTGACTAAAAGATAGGGTGTGATGGATGTGAATCGGACTGTTTTGAACCCATTCAATTTTGAAATGGATCGATATAAAGGATAACAAAAATACCTGTATCCGTCTTATTTGTAAATATATATAAGGTGAAACAAAAAAGTTGATTATGGAAAGAATCATGTGTTGGAATTATCTTACAATGAAACTTTCAATATATTTGTTCCAAATACAAATATTTTATTGGTTCCATATAACATTTTGATATGACACAATAATGTATTTTGAATAACCATTTTTTATTTAAACATGTTAATCAACAGTTTTATTTTTTCTACCTCTAGCATATCATTATGCAAAACTATTTGTAATACATGTTCATTTCTTATGGATTATACATATATATTTCTTGAGGATCTAAGGAGAGTTGAAAAGATATTAAAAAGGAATTATAAAGAAAAATGAAAACCTAGAGTTAACATTTTAAGCATACAATTATACAAACCAAAGATTTGAACTAAACACCTAGCTACAGTAGTTCTTGATTTTGAATATATGTGACTCGAGACCTCACAAAATTCATTCAAACATGATAACATATGTATCAACAATTACTCAATCTCAACTTTCAAGTCAAGTTATTGTAATCATTTGTTCTTTATGTTTTATGTAGTGATACCGTGTTCAGAGCCAACGACATAAAAGTGAAATTAAATCA
>JAUTDX010001352.1:0-92024 GCA_030844895.1 Ambrosia x helenae | reverse complement strand
ATAAAATGTTTAAGGTCAAAGTGGTTTCTAAAGGTAAATTGGTGGTAGAGTCAAATACAAAAGACAAACAAAAAGGTTAAACAAAAATATAAGTTATCCTAATGCCTCTACCATATCTTTGTCAAATCTGAGCTTATGGTCTCAAAATGCATCAAAACGTTATAAGTTTTAAAAATAACAACAAATTCGGCAAATCACTTTTGATATGCCTCTAATAAAACTTCATACCATGTGTAACTGCAAATGCTAAAAATAACCTAATTGTTTTCAGCCTTGCAACCGGGTGTAAAAAAATCATCATAATCAATGCTTTATTCTTTTCTGAACCCTTTGAACCACCAATCTTTCTTTGTTCTTTACCACAATTCCCCTACCATATGTTTTATTCTTGAAGACTATTTGGTTCCAATATGGTACTTCCTTTAGGTAGTTGGTACCAGCTCTCATACTTCGTGTCTTTGAACTGGAGCAGCTCTTGTGCATTGCCTCTACCCAGCTATCATCTTTTAGAGCATCCCGATATTTTAGAGGCTTTACCATTGAAAGGAAGCCAACAAACAAAACATATATTTGTTGTCTGTCTTCTTTTTAGAACCATTTGCTCATGTCACAAATAATATGCTCTTAGAGGATGGAATTTTTAGAAATCGATGTACACCAACATATGTACAATAGTTGTGATAGTGTTAGATGGGGTGGAATGCTTTGTGAATTAGAGTTGTTGTTGGAGGTGAGTCGAAGACTGATGGGGTGTGGTGGGATTGGAGCAAGTAATTCAGAAAAGACATTCCAACTGTTTGTGTGTCTGAAGAATTCTATGGGTTAACTTTAATATTTTAGAGCTAGCAAATTCACTTACTATGTCAAATAGAATTCCATCATCTTAATGATCATTGGAACAAACACAACCCACATCCCACATGTGATCATCCTGAATATCTCCAGCATTTTGAGACTCATTGAAAACTCTTGGTTCGGATCCGGGTTCAATTTGGAGAATGTCAAGGTTAAATAATTCAACAGGAATAGCTGATATTTTCTAATGAAGGTATTTCATTAAATTTCACATTTAGGTTTATTAATGACCTTTGTTCTAGAGTTGAAAACTCGCTTTAGTAGTGGAAGAATCCTAATGAAGTATCCATAGTCAACATTTGCTGTAAAATTTGAAATAAAATCCTTTAAGTTCAAAATAAACAAGGATAACTAAAAATTTTAAAAAAATGAAATCAACTGTTTGATTTAAACAAAACTTCATATGCAGTTTTCTGGTGTTTTTTATATTGATTAAAAACTATGTTCTGGACATAGTATGTGTTTCAGCCAAAATGAAAGCGGGTAGGCCTGAATCATCTAACATTGATCTTGCAACTTTAATGAGTGTCATGTTCTTTCTTTCAACTACTTCATTCTACTCAGGTTTGTCTGGGTATACTGAATTATCTCATAATTCTTGTTTGTTCACAAAATTAAGCAAGGATGTGATTTCCGAATTCAGTCCCATTATCACTTAGCATTTTGAATGGTAATTCATACTGCCTTTAACCATTAAAATGAAGTGTTTGATGGTTTCAGCGATTTCATCTTTGGAATGTAAAAGTAAGTCCATGAAAAATCTTGAATGGTCATCAACAATAACTAGACAATATCTCTTTCTGGACAAGATTCATTATTTTGACAGGACCAAAGAGATCAAGTTGAAGAAGCATCTGAAAGCACTCAGTGGTTTTTGACTTGTCTAATATTTTCACCCGCCTCCTCTCCATCTCCTTTTTTCTCTCTCTTCCTTTCTCTCCCCATCCCTCTCTTTTCCCCTTCCCTCTCCCTCTCTGTCTCTACAATAGTTTGCTAGGGATATCCTAATATTTGCTTAAGAGTATCCTTCTACATAAAAGGAAAAATATATTCGCTAAGAAAGTAGTCGAGTAGCCCAGGCTACCCATGATGACGAGTTAGATCAACCCCTGGGGGTTGGGGGTTTGGTCCAACTAACAAAACCATAGGTGTTAAGGTGTTACTCTTTTCAAAGTCAAAGATTCAGCCCCCGTCAAAGACGAACTTGTACAAAAATAAATTGTTGTTACAAAAAAAGTAAATTAACATCTTAAATTAATGTCTTGGAATCAAATTGTGATTCTCCTATTAAATACCACTTAACATTCTGGTTGAGTGGTTACTCCATGGCTTTCTAAATGATAGATCATGGATTGGAGTCTTGTATGAGACAAACATTGTTCAGGTTAAGCCAGATATTTTTTCCCTATTTGGGTTTCCTTCTGAATAGGTGGGGTAGTCACCATATTCTGTTTTTCATATAGAAGGGTGATCTATTTGTTAGGGTGATCCCATGTGTTGGATCTTTTGTTCAAAAGAAATCATATTTAATGTATAATAGGGATGAGCTCAGTACCATACCGTACTGATCCTGATTTTCGCCATGGTACCGACACCAACGATATACGGTAAGGTATCGGTAACCAATACCAAAAATACGCGATACGGTACGGTATTAGTAATTTAATGTAAAATAGTGGTTCCAACCGATACCAAAAATTGCCAAAACTTGGTACCGAAAATGGACCGGCATCGGTTTTTTCGGTATTTTATACCGAAATGCTCATCCCATCTTACATATATAACTTTTGTTATACTTGCATAACTTTTAATATTAAGTTTATATTTATAGGAAGGAAAAAAAAGTGACGAATGATGCATTCGAAGTAATAAGAGTTAGTTTTATTCTAATTAATGTTAATTATATAGGTTTGGAAAGAAGATATAAAAATATCTATCGTTTTATAGAATTGATATATAATTTTGATTCTTTAAATTATTTGAGTGTTCAAAACTAATTTATTCAACATATAAAATTTATTAAAATCATGTTTTTTTTTCCTTTCTATACTAATTAACTTTCCATATATTCAAATAGTTTCCTTTTTTCCCACTTAATCAATGTCCCTTAATTAAATAACCAATCTACATCATTTTGCATAACAGATATCCAATTAAAATTTTAAATTCGAATTTTTGAAACAATCCTATTATAATTACATAAAAGGTATGATCATCACTAATCACAAATTACTAGGGGTCTGTTATGTTACATATAGAGAAGTTCATGGGCTAATTACGAACATTCTACAAGTTATATATCTATCTATCTTCACATACCCTTTAAACCCTAAATATTGTCTTCATAAATTAAGACGATCATCAATTCATCTCTTTGATTCTTCACCTTCAACCTTCATCTTCATTAATGGAGCATGTAAAGTATCAACCAGAACACAACCCAGAAGCCATAATCAGTTA
Organism: Ambrosia x helenae; assembly: GCA_030844895.1. Taxonomy (NCBI): domain Eukaryota; kingdom Viridiplantae; phylum Streptophyta; class Magnoliopsida; order Asterales; family Asteraceae; genus Ambrosia; species Ambrosia x helenae. The sequence continues at coordinate 88,709 of JAUTDX010001352.1, read as the reverse complement.
CTGTTCACATGGCATTAAATCAGGCAGAAGCAATAATCCAGTTGTTAAAGATATGATATTGAAGGCTAAAAAAACATCTATCTTCAATCGGTTGGTCTTTCTTCTACACTTATAAGATTAATCCAGACCGTCGAGAACTGCGGTATCGCTCTCCTGCAGGAAGATCTTATTGTTCTCTCCGAACAGCCTGTCTATCTCTTCTTGACCAACAAGGTCAGTACATTCATGTTCTTGATCAAAACCCTAAACAACCACAAACAACAAAGATGGATAATAAAGATTGTTCTAGTTTGTGTGATGTTAATCGACCGAAGAAAAGGATTCGAATGGAAGATGTTGAATGTTTGTATCTTCAACAACAAAGAGACCAATCAGTTGTGAATAATGTCGTTGACAACATTAAAATTGAGAGTACTAGGGTTCAAGATTTTGAAAGTTTGATGAAATCATGTAGTAATAATATTAATCGACCGAAGAAAAAGATTCGAATGGAAGATGTTGAAAATTCGTATTTTCAACAACAAAAAGATCATGGTATGATTGAAAACAAGAGAATTGAGGGTTCTCAGGGTTTAAGGGTTCAAGATATGAAAAGATTAATGAAATTCGGGGCGAAAAAGAATGATTTGAAGCCGAAAAAACTTATTCGAAAGGTGGAGAGTTTGTCATCTACACGGGGTAGGAGATGTGTGCTTTCGTTGCTAATCGATAAGAACATCGTGTCTAGGGGTGCAAGAGTGTCGTATTGTAAAAAGGACGGTCGAATATTGGCGAAAGGGCGGGTTTATGATGAGGGGATTCAATGTGATTGTTGTGATGAGTTCTTTTTGTTAAGTAAATTTGAAGCACATGCTGGAAGTACATTCCGTAGACCAGCAGCCAACATATTTCTCGAAGATGGAAGGTCGATTCTCGATTTGCCAAACTCAGTTACAACGCGAAAACAAAGTCGTTTACAAGTCTCTAACAAAATCGACTGATGGTTTATTGTTAAACGACGATTTTTGCTCGTTTTGCAACGATGGTGGAGAGTTGGTGTTATGTGATTCATGTACATCTTCTTATCATTCAACCTGCATTGGCTTGACTCAAATCCCTGATTCAGCCTATTGGTTTTGCCCTTCTTGCTGTTGTAGAATTTGTCATCAAGGGCAAGTTAGTGATTTCGCAACGGAAGGTAACGATTTTGATGATGACCAACTAAAGTGTGGACAATGTGAGCGTCAATTCCACATATATTGTGTTAAAAGATTAGGATTTTCATTGTCTAAGACAAATTATGACCGAAATAAATGGTTATGTTCGGAGAATTGTGAACGGTTATATGCCACACTTAAAAGTTTTTCAAGAGAAACGGTCATGTTAGATGACAACTTAAGTTGGAGGTTGTTGAAGCTCGATACAGACGAAAACAATAAGCATGAGTGCATTGATACGTATAGTAAGCTAAACGTCGCGTTAGACGTGATGCACGAGTGTTTTCAACCCGTGAAACATTGTTGGTCGGATAATGATTTGGTTGAGGATTTGATCTTTAGTAGATGTTCAAAGCGGTTAAACTTTAAGGGATTTTACACCGCGGTTTTGGAGAGAGATGATGAGATGATCACCGTGGCTACATTGCGGATTCATGGTTGTAAAGTGGCTGAGATTCCCCTTATCGCGACAAGATTTAGGTACCGAAGATTAGGGATGTGTCGGGTATTGATCGATGAGATTGAGAGGAAAATGAGAGAGTTGGGGGTCGAGCGGCTTGTTTTGCCAGCGGTACCGGAGATGATTAGTACTTGGACTGAGTCGTTCGGGTTTAAAGTGATGACGGAGCTTGAAAGAATGGATCTTGTTGAATACAAGTTGCTTGATTTTCCTGGTACCACAAAGTGTCAAAAAATGTTGAACTAAGTGTTAATAAGTTTTATATAGTTTATTTTTTGTTATTGTGACTTGTAGAGGTATTTGTGTGATTAACAAATTTATAGTCCTATTTCTTAATGTTTAGTATCATATCAATAAAAGGTAAATAACTATGGGGCTATTTCTTACTTAAGATATGTAGTTTATTAAATATTAATCTACTTTTGGATTTTACTTTCATAACCAAAACAATGTCTCTATGCTTCTTGTGGATATGGTAATCACGGATAATCGAGTTTGTATGTAATCATAAATGTATAAAGTGCAAAAGGTGGAACACAAGATCCAATTAAGTTGCAGGATTTATATCTTAGTATCTAGTTGGTGTGTTTGTATGCCTTCAAGACGTACATTCATAAAAATCTATATTTCTTTTTTTTTTTTACATTTTGTTGCTAAACCAGTGACAACAAGATTAATGGCGACATTTATTCACTTGGATGTTTAGATTAGTGACGAACTTTTGATGAATGGGGTATGTGACATCCCTTATATTAATATGGGTGTTAGACGAGTGACGACTTTCATTAGTTTAGTGAGAAGCTGGGGTAACAAATTTCACAATGATAGCGACCACTTTACATTAGCAATATTAATGAGTAATGGCACAAAAATGGCGTTTTAAAACCGTATGATTGACAAAAAAAAATCTATAAGAATAGAAAAGTTTGACCAAAAATTTCCAAAACAAACACAAGTTTTTATCCTTCTTCAAAATAGACAAGTTAGGCCTCCTGCTAAACAAACGAAAAAAAGAACGGGCAAAAATTTTAATAAAGTACTAGTCGCTAGTTAAGTAATTAATCCATCTTAACGATAGAGCTAACTTTGCATGTTTTGATTGATTTAAGTTGTTTGAAAAGGCTAAGGGGCTTTTTGGTATCCTCTGAATGATCATTAAGAGGCTACCTCTAAATGGCGTACCTCTTTACAATTAAGAAACTATAAGCCATTAAGCGCATAGTTGTTAAAAGCGCGCCTAGCGCGCGCCTAGGCACTGAGGCACACTATCAGGGCTGATTTCAGACTAATTTCCGGTCAAATTCAGGCTAAAAGTTGCATAAACCTCTAAAACTTCCTAAATGAGTCATGAACAAGTCATAAACAACCCTAAAACATCCTAAAGTAACCCTAAAAAACGCTAAAACATCTCTAAAATACATAAAAACTGTATTTTATACTATGCGCCTAATTAGAAAAAGCCCTCGTTTTTTATGCGCCTTGCGCCTAGGCTCCGGGCTCAGCCTATGCGCCTTGAGTGCGCCTAGGCGCTTTGACAACTATGATTAAGCGGTGACCTCTTAATAACCATTCAGATTTCAGAGGCTACCAAACAGTTCTAAATAGATTGAATTATGTAATAGCAACTAGAAATACTGTACTATACCATTCTATCGTAATATACATTAACCTAAACCCTTTGAAATGATCAAGGAGATCTACATATATGTTACCTTCTAATGGAGTTGATGGCCCATTGGCAAAAACAAAGCATTTAGAAAAATATAGATTTGTAGGTCTTAGGTTCAGATGACAGGATTAAAGAAATGTGTTGTTACAAACAATACTTAATTATCCATTCACAACATAAACTTAATTAAGCTATAACCTTATCTATAATCTATAATCTATAATACATTATAAAGGAGGAGTGATGTACAACATTGTCATTTTCATTTCCGTACAACTTAAGAAGCAACATATACAACATATCTAAGCTAGAAATTTAAGGGTATTTTAGGCATAGTTGTGACAATTAAGACACTTAGGAGGGTAATGTAGACATTTCACCATCATCCACCATTACAATATTCAAATCAAATTTACAATACTACCCTTAATTTCCCTCTATACCCCATCTTCAAGCTGCAAACGGTTTCTTCAAACCGAAGGTCGTCACATTGAAGGTTCATTATGCCCTTCTTGAATGTCAATCACAACCAAATTGATGAATTCATCTTTTAATTCACCAAGAGAAACCGCCTCATCACTTAAAATTATTCAGTAATGGGCCTAAAAGTTTGGAATCTGAAAATATTTGCTGATGATACAACGTTTGTTAATGGTGGTGCTGATAAGAAAACACCCATTTTCAAGTGGGCAATCTTGTATTTCTTGCAAAACATTTGATTGTATTCTCTTGCTTTACAAGAACATTGAAAGGTAATAGTTTGATTCATTGTTTTATTTATTAATTCTTAGATTATGGTTACGTGCTCGTTGTGATTTACTTACATTGTAGTGAATTATTTTTGGCTAATTGTTGTTTGTTTCCTTCAAATTCACAAATTTTTGGTACCGGGTCAAGTTATTATTATTATTTTTTTTTCAATTTGATGCTTGTAGATCGTTTTGGTGTTTGTGGAAATTTGTTTGGAAAAAAATGCTTCTAAAATCTTCAATATTGAGGTCTTTTGTGCGTTGTGGTGTGAGTATATGTGATTATTATTATTATTCATCTTTTAGTTGTGTGACTAATTCTTCTACTCTTAGGGTGTTTTAGAGGCAATAAGAATCAGTTGTGCTGGTTATCCTACCCATCGTCCTTTCTTTGAATTTATAAACAGATTTGGACTTCTTGCACCAGAAACCTTGGCAGGAAGGTATGTGTATCAGTCTATATTTCCTTATCATATTATTTCTCTTGATTTGAGTTCTTTATGTATTCTAACATTTATTTTAGTGATTCTGAAGTAGCTTTGTTGAAAAGACGGTATGCGCAAAGATCTTGGAAAAGATGGGGCTCAGTGGCTTTCAGGTAATCTTGTCTATTGTCGTTTTTATCTTTCGAATTCTATTTTACTTATGTTTTTTTTACTATACAGATAGGTAAAACGAAATTATTCTCGAGAGCTGGGCAGATGGCAGAATTAGATGCAAGGAGAGCTGAGGTTCTCAGCAATGCAGCAACAGTCATTCAAAGACAAACAAGAACTCATATTGCTCACAAGCAGGTTGCCGCATTATGCAAGGCTTCAATTTTGTTGCAATCTTTCAGTAGATGTGAGCTTCTAGATTATTCTTAACTTGACCAAATTTTGACTAGAAAATTTAATTTTTTCTGTTTTTAATGTTTGAGCAAATGTTGGAACTTTAGGTAGATTGGCTTGTAAAAGTTTGAAGAACTGAAAAGAATTGCAGCTGCTGTAACAATTGAGAAACATGTGCGTAAATGGCGTGCGGCTTTAGTTTCCTTTCGGTGTCTAAATCTTTTACGAGCACCAACTGCACATAAGTAGGTTTGTACTGAAAGAACCGACCACCGAAGTCTTGTATAGGCTAACCAACCATCATAATTTTGAAACCCAAGTACTAGATGTGGTGAGATGGGCTGGTCAAATCGGGTTGGTACCAGTTCAAATTTATATGTGCAGCACCAGCAGAAAAGGAGGTCAAATAGAGAGCGTCCAATTGGTATCAACTGGTTTCCAATATGTTGTAGCGATACCTAGGGTATCAACGACCTGGTTCGATGTACGGATTTGTTGATGATGGTGGAGTCTCTAAAAGCCTAGGTACTGTTTCAAAACACTTAATTACCGTTTTATCGCGAAGAAACTTGGTAACACTTAACTATAAAAATCTTTATCGTTTTAAGCCATAGAGCATATTTTCATTACAAGTATAATGATATCTTGGTGAGTGGTGTATTATCTTACAGAAGTACATATTACAAGCATTGGCTTTTTGGATATTTTGTTGCCGACAACGTGGTAAGTTTTTAAGTAATTTTGTTTACTAAAAACTTGTTGTTGTTGTTCCGCCTAGAAAGCAATGGTTTGGCATCGAATCCAACCTGAAGTTACTACACTTATTGTGTTGAACAAAAAGTGGTCTAATTTTTTTTGTTCTAACTTCTAAACCTACTGAATCAACCTTAATGTGTAAATGAAGTGTAAACAGAGCATTTGTTATACCTTGGGTCATGAATGAGTTACTTTGCCTAATGGGTTGTGATACATATGGTTTCCTGGCTAATACAGTTTGAAAAAGGGGGACATGTATGATCTCCTGGAGGCTGCATCAGCACTCGGAAAAGACTTGATGCAGGCTCAGACACTTCAATCTTCTCTATTGAAGGGAGTTTCTAGGTAACAAAATTCTTATGATGTACGGAGACTAATTTCTGTTAGTTTGGTACTGTTTCTTGCGTCTTTTTCATGAGTTTTATACTAAAGGTATCAATTTAAATCATGTTGATTTGGTTTATGTCAAATTTATAACAAAGAACTGGTAAATTTAAAAGTTAAAAGTAGCCTATAGTGTATTTGTAATGCACAAAACCACTACCCATATTGGTTTATTCAAAAATACAAATTATTATCTAAAATGTCTGAGTTTGCAATCATGTTCAATACTAAATTTCTGTGGTTTGGGGTGATACTCAACCTACTTGGTCATTTTGTAACCTATTGTTTAAACAAATCCTATATGATACAATGCTTGTAATCATATATGTACCTCGTTTAGGAATAATTATTTTTATTATTTCATTCAAAGATATGTTTTTATCTGTTTATAAAATCACTGGTTTTGACATGAGTCATTTTGACCCGTTACTCAACCCTGCCCTCCCTGCTTATTTTGCCACCTCTAATCCTCTACTTTATACCATGGTCATGAATTTTCTTCATGTTATTTTCTTATTAATGAATGAGGAGCAAGAGACGTATTTAGTGCTGATGGCATCTTCTTTACTCTCTCTACTTGATAAATATTAAAATCTACAAAATGGTCAATAGTCCACTGTTTAAAACAAACCACGGTTTGACCTTTGAGGTCAAAGGGGATATTAATATTTAATCTAAAGATTGAGATGTTGAGAAGGTTTTTATTATTACTTCATTGAATTATATAATATATGTGATAAAAGGAAGCTTTCTGGGATTAAATTTATCACAATGTCATACATATTATGTCTTAAATAAATATGTTTGACTACTAAAGTCTAAAGTCTAAAGTCAAAGAGTGCATTTTTTAAAGTTCTTTATGGATTTCTCTTTGTTTCATCTCAAATCGTCTCTCCAACATTACCCGCGGCAACGCGCTTGTATCCCTACTATATTAATAATAACGTTACATATTAATATTAATATTAATATAATAATAATAATAATAATAATAATAATAATAATAATAATAATAATAATAATAATCTGGCAGGTTTATTATTAATAGCTATTTCGTTGGTATCGTTGGAGACTGGTCAAAAAAATAATTTTTAGGGAGACACTTGGATCCGTGAAAAGCCACTGCGCTTTCTTTATCCTCTTTTGTTTAGCTTAGAAAAGAACAAATGGGCTTCAGTAGCCTCTCGGGTGCAGCAAATTAAGGGCATAAAAACTTTATATTGGGAATGGAGATCGCCTCCTGCTGTCAATGAGGAGGTGGCTGAGCTCTTTCACCTACTCAAAGAAATATATCAACAGTGGGGCTTTGGCGCTGATAGATGGGTTTGGAAGGGCGACATGACTGATTCCTACACGGTGAGTTCTGCTAAAAAGTTAATGGCGGCGCAGTAGAGGGTTGGTAATGGTTCGAGCATGAAGTGGAAGGGTTTTCCAGTACAAATCTGCTAAAGATATAATTTACTTTGTGTGCAAAATTGATTATTTCACGAACGAGTACTTTTATCTACAACCTACTGAAGGCTGCAGCAAAAAGCATTTACAATAGGCACATGAAGTGAAATTGGAAGACTTAGTCAAGAAACACCCTCTTTTGCAAAAATTGGAAGACTTAGTCAAGAAACACCCACTTTTGCAACTAACAACAAATATTACCTACAATAGCCACCTAGGCTAAATATCAAGCACAACTCCTTTGTACTCTTGTATAATTGTACATGTGGTAACCGTAATCTTTTTTGTGATTATGCATGTTAACTTGGCTTGATCTGTAACAACGCACGGGTACCCGAAACATGCGCCAAAAAAAAAAAGTTAACACCCGCAGCAACGCGCGGGCATTCATACTAGTTTAACTAAAAGCTGAAAGCATATCCTTAATCCTTTGGTTAATATAAGGATCAGTTTTGCTGTAAAGATTAAATATATGGGTCAGTTTTGTTATAAAAAGGATTTGTAATTCTGGGCCCAAGGTTACAAAACCAAAAGAAACAACACATATATAATGGGCTCGGAAGGCAAATAAATTGGGCTATGATTCTGTGAATAAGGCCTAAGCCTAAGGTCACTTATTTTTTTTTTTTTTTAGTAAATTACAGTTATTTGTTTACTTTTTTTTTTAAAGTAAATTATAGTTATTTGTTTATTTGTTTTAAAAAGTGCGAAGTGCCCAGGTGCAAAGCGTAAAAGGGATGGGTTTTTCGTAGGCAAGGTGCAAAGTGATTATGGGGGGTGTTTGGGATTGATTATTCAAAACAGATTATGCGTTTTGGAAAAGCAGGGGTGGAGCTGCTTATAGATTATTGCGTTTTGTTAGCCTAAAAAACTGATTATTTGCGTTTTCAAAACGCAATAATCTAAAAATCAGATTCAAAACGCAATCCCAAACACCCTCTATATAATTTGTTTATATATCTTGTAGGTCGCCTTGAATATAAGCGCGCCTTTTAAAACCAAGACTCTCATACACGTAATAATAAACATTATGCGTTGATTAACTAGGCAACTCAAAATTCGTACCGACATTCACCTAGCCTGGAGTATATTTACAAAAAAAGCATGGATACATAGTTTCGTAATTACACTACAATAATGAAATTTACAAACTTATTACATTCAATCAAGTTTTATTCTGGAACAATAAATATTTGGCTACAAGACATACCGAATCATAAACATTTGTTTTAAACAATGGAGTTATGAAACTTGTGTGAGATAAATGTTTGTCACATTCAGTCAGTTAGTAAAAGATCCAAACCATGAAACTTTTCTTTTGTAATTTGATCCAAAGTCTGACTCATTTCGGTTGTAAGATGCTTCCTCCAATCTCCAACTTTTCCTTCCCTAAAGAAAGCATAATTTGGTATACCTATACTTAAAGTCCCATGTTCATTAACTTCACTTAAGTTTTCGAAACAACATAATTTCGCAATCTCTTCCACCGTACCTTTGGCCTCTTCTTCCTCAGTGAAAGGGTATCCCCAAGAACTTCGCGAGACACCTCAATGTTTGTGTTGTATCCGTTTTCATATCCTCGTATGTTAAGAACATAATCCTTGTTGGTTGTTCTATACTAATTTTGTAGTACCCTTTCACATGATCCCAATATGGTCCATTTGGTATAACACCTTTAGCAAACATCTCAAAAGCCTCCTCGAATGTCATCAAATCACCAAATTTCCCTCTCAACTTATTTGCAAAGTGAAACAAAGAGACTAACACATCTTTGGGATTTCTACACATATAGATTATGCAACAACGCGAATCAAGAATGGACTGAGGCAACGAAGTGTATGGCATATGGGTAGCAAAGAGACGTGGTGAATATGCATCAACATAAGTAGGGCTAGTTCTTAAGACTTCACACTCGACAAAAGGCAAACAATTATGGGGGTTTGAGGTCTTTAGAGGGTGGGCCGAAAGAGGCTTGTTTTTGTACATGTTTCTATTCACCGTAGCAAACACAAGAGCTTTGAGCCATGTAGTCCCTGATTTTGGCAATGTGGCTAAGTAGATATCGGTTGGAAGAGCTTGGAAAGTGTCTTGCGTAGCCATCACAGTTTCGACTGAGACAACGTTCTTCGACTGGTGCCAAAAGCCTTGGTACTTATATAGCTCTTCGGTCATCCAACCTTTCTCTTTTTGTAAAGTTGTGAATCTTTCCTTATATTTATCATAGATCAATGCTAGGTTGGCCTCTTCGCCTTGATGTTTGTTTACAATTGACATTTGCAAGATTTTCTTTATGAAGGGAGTGTTCTTTACATCCGCACCTAACTATATACATAAGAAAAAAAGTTAAGTAGATTAGGGTTTTCTATTCAGAAGGGGATCGTCTACCTGCTATCCTATGTAATTTGCCTTTTATTAATATAATAATCTATATAGATTGAATAGCAAAAAAAATATCAGGCTGGTTCATATGGTAAACGTTTACACTTTAATATATTTGCTATCTTTGGAACAATAATAAACAAAGTGATCACAAATCTATAATCTATTGAAGATATCTTATTTTTAATACCTTTAATTGACAACACAACCACCCCTTAATTGTTTATTTAAGATAATTGTTTTCCGTATCTTATTCGTGTGATGTTATATTTTCATGAAATTAGGTTTGTGAAAGATCGTAAACACGATAGGAATCATTTTGAAATCTACGGGGTGTTTTAGGATTGATTTTTCAAAACAGATTATGCGTTTTGGAAAAACATGGGTAGAGCTGCTTTTAGATTATTGCGTTTTGGTAGCAAAAAAATCTATTTCAAAACTCACCCCAAATACTAAAAACTAATTATTTGCGTTTTCAAAACGCAATAATCTAAAAATTCATTTCAAAACGCAATCCCAAACACTCCCTAATATATAAAACCTTGTGGGTCTAAAAAAAACTTGGCTGCGTAAACACCAACTCAAAAAAACACCTAAAAGAGTTAAGCACACTATCTCCTCCTCTCATATAACCCGTTTTTTAGACGTATTTAAACAAGAACATCCAGCTTCCCCTTTCTCTACCACCTCATCCTTTCTTATAAACGCCCAAAACTGTCTTATTGTAATTCGTTTATCATTTAAAATGAAAAATCGGTTAACATAGGTAATAATGATATTCTCATCAGTTAACAATCCAACGTACATTTACGCTTGATACTCTATTCTTCTGTAGTAAAGAACTTTAAAATAATGTCCTTTTTGGGTCTCAACATATGCGCAAACGATAAACACGCAAAATAGAAAAATTACGCCGTTAGTCCTTATGGTTTCCTTCCAGTTTCAATGTAAGGTATTAAGGTTTTATTGTTTCACTTTAAGGTATTAACCTTTTAATTTGTTTCAATGTCAGGTATTAGGGACTAACCTAGTTAAAACTTAACTGAGTTTGAGGGGTATTATGGTCCATTCACGTATATATTCAGTTTTTAAAAAAATTGTAGCTTGGGGGAGTTGAACCTGGCCTCTGGCTGGTAATCATTCTTAAAACATAACCCCAAATACCAGCTGCTCTGCAAGTCTTTTTGTGATATTATTGATTTCGAAATTTTATTAAACAATCTCTGTTATACTTCATCTTCCCCACATTTTCTTCAATGTAGATGTAACTGCTTTCAGATAAATTTATGAAGCGCTTAAGATGATACGAAATAGCTAATGCATCTAGTAAAAAAAACAGTTTTTCCGTTGACGCATAAACGGATAGTAGTATAGCACAACAGACATGAAAATGTTTTACAAATATCTTGTTTTCATTCTCTACTCAGTTTTGACTCTTTGTTGATGAACAATATTAATGACATGAAATGAAATACTTTCTTTTTTAGGTACCCGATATGGTGCCAGTATGCGAAAGCAGATCAAGAAAATGGAAGTCAGCCAGCACAGCAAGTTTTTCTGTGAATTCTGTGGAAATGTAATCAATCTAATCTTGTTGTTAAACATCCATAGGACTATTAAATCCGTTGTTTTTGTTATTTTGTTATTTATATCCCATTTGTTTCATCCACATCAAAGCAGCGGTGCATACACATTGAAGTTTTATTTTGTTAGTCAAAGCAGGCGGTTCATAAATTTATCTGAAAGTAGTTACATCTACATTGAAGAAAATGTGGGGAAGATGAAGTATAACAGAGATTGTTTAATAAAATTTCGAAATCAATAATATCACAAAAAGACTCGCAGAGCAGTTGGTATTTGGGGTTATGTTTTAAGAATGAGAACGGCCAGAGGCCAGGTTCGACTCCCCCAAGATACAAATTTTTTAAAAACTGAATATATAGGTGAATGGACCATAATTCCCCTCAAACTCAGTTAAGTTTTAACTAGGTTAGTCCCTAATACCTGACATTGAAACAAATTAAAAGGTTAATACTTTAAAGTGAAACAATAAAACCTTAATACCTTACATTGAAACTGGAAGGAAACAATAAGGACTAACGGCGTAATTTTTTCAACCAAATATTGTTAGTATTGATTTTTTCATAAAAAAAAATTACTAAAACTTTTCTTAGCCTCTTCCCTCGTTCTCCTAATCAATGCAAAAATAGCCCAGATAATTTTAAGTTGAAGCCCAAATATAAAAGTAGTCCCATTAGTCTCAAATTATCAAATTAATTGGTTCCTGTGATGCTTTCATTTTAGCTTCCTATTACTTTTTTTTTATTCTCATAAGTCATAACTATCTTACTTCAAATCCATTTAGGTTGTCATAAACGAAATTTTACACGGTAAACATTATTATTCTTTTGTGGAAAACTAAATTTAAATTAAATTTTAAACCCAATTTTACCTTGATAGTATACAACGATTCAAAAACACATAAACGCGGCTAATTACATCAAGATAGCGACAGGCGGGCAACAAGCTGCGCCGCCACCCCTTTCTGGATGGCAAACCCTAACCTACTAAAAACGAACCCATGTCCCTCCGGAGTCGAGACACTGCCATGAATAACCCGTTGAACTCTAGTTAGGAAACGGATGGCTTCCGGTGCCAAAGAGCCAAAGGTATCAAATGCCAGGGGAACAAAAACATGTTGGTTCTCCTCGCAGGCTTTAGCATGCTTCTCAACTTTCTTCGCCTCTGCTTTCAGCACAGCTTGCCCTGCTAAAAAACCACTATCCCTCAAACCAACCAGAGGAGACACACCTGTTAGGTCGACACAAGCGTGCTTCCCCCCGCCCACCCAAAGACAAGCAGGTCTGCTGGACGTAGGGTGGATCTCCCGTCAGCGGGGTCCGAGAGGAAATTCACAGGAGCCTCCCTTTTGGCTGAGATCCCAGCCCTTCTTAAAATGTCCCAAAGAACGTCTCGGACCTAGTCATGCCTATATTTGAAACCAGACAACTCCTTACAATGAACTGCGTGTTCCCCGTATTTGTCCAAGCATGCCTTACGGCAAATCGGACAGACTTCATCTTCATGGTACATGGGGATCATCAAACGATATTTAAGAATTGCCCTGTATTCAACCCTAGACATGGTTTGGCCCAAACCTTCGATTGGGATAACATTCAGGAAATCTTGGGCATGGGGGCTTTGCAAGCATTCAATAACTGCCTTTTGGCGGGGGGACAGATCAAAAGTTTCACCCAGGCTCTGTGCGATTTTGCCAAAGAGGGCATTCGCCAAAGTTTTCTGAGGCTTTGGGGGGGAGGGGGGCGGTGTCCTTGATAGAAAAACTGTCAATATCAAAACCTGGGAGAAAGTCATTTATCCTTTCGAGGGCCTGTACGTAGTCCAAGTCCATGTCGACATCCCCACTATTCCTTAAGATGTGGTCTTGGAGATTCCAAGACTGAGCTCGCGATGCCACAAAAGCATACACCCCAACATCTTTTGCTGAGAGGAGCCCTAATCCTCCCAAACGCATCGACAAGAATGCCAGTCGCCACTGTAGGTCACCAAAGAACGGACCCCCACATTTCATATACCTGCATCGTTATAACATATTTCATCCATACTCTACAATATATAAAAACAAAGAAAAAAGTAAATATTTTGTAATATATCAGTTATTTTATAATAAAATTAATATATAGAATAAGGTATACCTAATATGCACCATCAACAATCCATTTGAGTGAGTTAATCTCAAAAAATAGAAATAAAATAAATAATGAAATCGATAATAAAAAATAATAAAAGAAACAATGAGTCCAAGTTTGGGACAACTTTCTGTTTTTCATTAAGAAGTTGCAATTGCTTGAATAGAAATTCAATCGTAGACATTGGAAACAGTGGCGGATGCACCCAATGAGGATGGTGGGCCTGTGCCCACCGTCCAACCCACTGCCTCAGTGTAATTTTCTGTTTAGTAGCCCTGATGTCCCAACTTGTAACATCCCGTTTTTATTATATAAATAAAATGTGTTGGTTCACGTTTATTAGTATATAAAACGGGTCATTGATCAGTAAAACGAACCCATAACATGTGAGATTGATATTCATGTATAAAATTAGTTGACGATCAAGTGACGGATAACATGATTATTTATGATATGAGATCTAGGCGAGTAATTAGTATTATAGGAGGCCGTTTAGTAATAATATAATATAATATTATATTATATTTGACCCTACTCCGTTTTTAATGAAACTTAGCTTAACGCGTAAATGAGAATTAACTCGTCTTAGCAATATATTCGAAAATTTATAAAACGTTATTTTTTAAAAGTTAGACGAGAAAAACGAGTGAAGCAGCTGGATTAACTATAATTTATTTTCTTTAAGATAAACGATTATGATAATATAATACCTGTTTATAGATTTTGTAAACAGATTCTAATTAACACGTTGCATTTTAATGAATTGTTATAACTAGGATTTCCCACCGCGCGTTGCGGCGGGGAATCCGGGTACGAACCAAACGATAAATGCCATTTCTTTTGAGTTACTATAACTATAACATATATCAAAAACTATCTTATTTCACTAAAATCGGTAAGATATTGTCTTTTCAACCGATAGTATTTCTCCAAGGATAAAAACATATTCGACCTAAAAATAATTAAAGTACTTAATCATATATACATGCCTAAGACAAAATCAAAATCCCTTAATCATATATACATTCCTGTTTAATAGGAAAACATTTTATTTTTGTTTTATTTATTCAGCCATTTTTTTAAACCAATTTCATATAAAACCGTCTACGGTTTATAAAACCATCAAAATTTAAAGTGAATCATCATACTTTATCTGACAAAACCACAAGTGGTACTAAAGTGTTGTAAAACCATCAAGTGGTACTAAAGTGTGAGCAATAAATTTTACAGAATAGATTATCATCAATCTAACTAATCCACTTTCAAGTTTCAATTCCATAGAAAAGATGAGAACGGTGTTCAAGGCACCGGCGACGGCAAACAGCCGGCCGGCAAAGGCGACAGACAGCGGTCTACAACCACCACTTGATAAACCTATTGCAATTCCGACCATCGTCGCTGCAACCTGCAAAACCCGTCTAACCTTTCTCCCAACTGGTCACCGTCGATTTCTTCCTCGACACTGAAGCCAATATCTCACTCTCTAATGTCCAAGTCCCTCTTATCAGCACCACCCGTGTTCGAAGGGCATGGCCATCCGACCGGTTATCAAAACCTTCGATAAAAGAGACAAAAAAAAAAAAAAAAAAAAAAAAACAACAACGTTGTAGCGCTACAGTACCACTGTAGCTAATGTAGCTACTGTAGCCACCGACATTGTTCTTTAATATATATATATATATAAATTATTAATTTGGCTCCACCCAACCTATATATGTCACAATTATACTTGTTGTGATCTATTAATCATTACACGTATAGCACAAATATACGTATACAGCAAGCACATGTATATCACTAAATATACACATATAAGCATATGCGAATCAAAAGAGGAGAGAGCATAAGCATTCATGATGAACTAATGGGATGATGGTGGTAATTCATGTCAGTATCCCACATGGAAACTTTTAGAAAATTTATAGGTAGCCATCCCATATCGAAAGTCAAGGTAAATTGAGGTGGGTGCTTGCTTGGTTCAGTCCCACATCGACCCAGAAACAAAAACTAAGGTTCTACCCCCTTCTATAAATAGAGGCCCTTAGGTGAGTTTACTGCATACTAAATTTTTGGGTAATTTTGGGGAACACTCTATTATAAAGAGGATCCCGGACCTACGATACCCCGTTGGGTGTTGTTAGTAGAAATTTTTAGAGCGTGAGTAGGAGCACGGGTAGGGAAGACTATACACCAACTTGTCGTAGATAGTTTTGAGGTATGTTCTTATTTAAGTTATGTTTAGTTAATTATTTTTATTAGTATTATTATTATTATTAGTAGTAGTTTAACGATATTATTTTTAGGCATTAGGATTATTATTAGGGGTGGGTATCGGGTAGCCTAGCCTTACTTAGGCATGGACTGATCATTCATGAGTTACTTAAACTATTTTCAAAACCTGATACTTGCTCATAAAACTGTTTTGGTGGTGATTGATCATGTATATGCATCGAACCATAGGTGTGGCATCCAGGGTGTTATATATATTATAATGATCATTATATTTTCCAGGCATGGACATACATACACTTACAGGCCTTGTTACGGGTTTTGAGGCTGTAGGTGTGAATATATAATGCTTAGTCCGGATATATGATTATGGTGACATGCATGGAGCTCATACTTGATCAATAAAATGTTTATGTGGTTGTTTTACTGATGAGTCGGTTTATGTGACTCACCAGCTGTGTGCTGACGTATTTTTATTACTCGAGCATGTATCACAGGTTAATGGTGTAAGGAATGGGATTTCCTAGCTGAGAGTTGGAATGCTTTAGACGGTCCATCTTATTATAGTTAAGCTTGTTTAGATTGGTGGTACTTGGATCACATTGGCTTGTAATAAATACTCAAGTTATGTAATGAGAATACGTTTTCACTTTAAGTTTGCGCCAACTGGTTACTGTAAGTGCCCCGGCCTGGGCGGGGTGTGACACAACTGCATTTAAAAGGCCCAAGTGCCCCAAGATAATATTTGAAAGGCCCAAGTTCACATTAAAAATCCAAGAATTTAATTCTAAAAGGCTAAATTCAAGACGTTGTTACTTTCCTATCATTAGCATAAATATTAATATAAAGACTAAATTAAAGCCATTCAAACTTAGTTTAGGTATTTTAATTTTTTTTTTTTTTTTGTCAGACACTATCCAATATCCATGTCCCAGTTAGCATAAATATTAATATACAGAAAATTTATGTGCTTCATATTTTGATGTGTCATATTACATATTTTGACGATTCTCTATTACTTTCTAGTGAATTTGGAAAATATAAACAAGTTTTTGTTTTCGGTTGCAATTGCCCCATTTGTTTTCTTAAATTTTTGTATCATTAAATAAATAAGTATGTATGTGTTGCGATATCACTAAGTGGATAAGTGTGAATTGGTTTCCCAACGCATTTGGACCTGGCTTTTTTCAACCCAGCTTGTTTTACCGCAACCAATTTGTGCCCCCGTCAAAAAAAATCCTGAATCCGTCACTGATTGGAAACATTGCTAAAAATATGGAAAACGTGCAATATATAAAAACAAAGAAAAAAGTAAATATTTTGTAATATATCAGTTATTTTATAATAAAATTAATATATAGAATAAGGTATACCTAATATGCACCATCAACAATCCATTTGAGTGAGTTAATCTCAAAAATAGAAATAATATAAATAATGAAATCGATAATAAAAAATAATAAAAGAAACAAGGAGTCCAAGTTTGGGACAACTTTCTGTTTTTCATTAAGAAGTTACAATTGCTTGAATAGAATTCAATCGTAGACATTGGAAACATTGCTAGAAATATGGAAAACGTGCAATATATAAAAACAAAGAAAAAAGTAAATATTTTGTAATATATCAGTTATTTTATAATAAAATTAATATATAGAATAAGGTATACCTAATATGCACCATCAACAATCCATTTGAGTGAGTTAATCTCAAAAAATAGAAATAAAATAAATAATGAAATCGATAATAAAAAATAATAAAAGAAACAAGGAGTCCAAGTTTGGGACAACTTTCTGTTTTTTCACTAAGAAGTTACAATTGCTTGAATAGAAATTCAATCGTAGACATTGGAAACATTGCTAGAAATATGGAAAACGTGCAATCATGCAAACGTGAAAGTAAAAATTGTTCCCCACTAACTTTAACTCCTAATTTGTAGCTACCATTCCACATCCATTTGTGACCAGGTTGTAGTCTCTTTGATGGGTCGGGTCGGGTCAGGTCGATGGTTTATTCACCATGATTAATTTTATAAACTTGGTTAGGGAATGATATATGAATATATCCAAACCATGAAATTTTTCTTCAGTGATTTCATCTAAAACTAGGCTCATTTCATCGGTTAGATGATTCTTCCAGTCTCCAACTTTACCTTCCCTAAAGAACACGCTATTAGGTATACCCTCGCGTATATTTCCATGCTTATTAACCTCACTTAAATTATCAAAACCACAAAGCATTACAATTTCTTGCACCACACCTTTAGCCTCTTCCTCCTCTGTGAACGGGTAGCCCAAAAACTCCGCAAGTCGCTTCACAATGTTTGTGGTATTTGTTGACATCTCCTCGTACGTTAGGAATAAAACATTTTCAGGGTGTTCTAAACTAACCTTACGGTACCCTTTAACATGGTCCCAATAAGGTCCATTTGGCATGATACCTTTACTAAACATTTTAAATGCCTCTTCAAATGTCATTAGACCACTCGACTTGTTGGTCAACTTATTTGCAAAATGAAACATTGAGACTAAAACATCTTTAGGATTTCTACATAAGTAAACAAAACGACAACTAGAATCGCGAATGGATTGAGGCAATGAAGTGTAGGGTATGTGGGTAGCTAAAAGGCGTGGCGAATCTCCATCTACATAAGTAGGGGTGTTTCTAAATATTTCACTTTCAATGAAGGGTAAACAAATATGAGGTTGGAAACAAGTAGAGGGTGAGTTAGACTGTCACTTTTATACTTGTTTCTCTTGACCAAAGCGAATACAAGCGCCTTGAGCCATGTTGTACCCGATTTAGGCATTGTAGCCAAGTAGATATCGGTTGGATGAGCTTTGAAAGTATCTTGCATGGCCATCACAGCTTCAATCGAGATTCTACGACCCGATTGATGCCAAAAGCCTTGATACATGTATAGATTTTCGGTCATCCAACCTTTCTCCTTTCGAAGTGTTGTAATTCTACCTTTGTATTTATTGAAAATGAGGGCCATATTTGCCCTCTCTTCATCATCATCATCATCATCACTACGTTTAGCTATGGAAGGAGGGGAAGAAGCATGAGAAGTTATAGACTTCGACATGTGAAGTGAATTTGTATGGAACCTAATGATATTTTTCATACATGGATGGCATATACATTTAAGGAACAAAAAATATTATAAAATGGTTCACGTTGAGATCTGAGAACCGATTCATTATCTATAATTGGGTAATATAAAAGCATATAACTAAAGTATTACATATATTGATGATACATATATTCAAGAAATAAATAATCTTAAAAAATCAAGGGAAAGATTCTATGTAATTAAATTACATAAACCAAGAAATCTTCAAATTGACTATGATTAGAGGATATCATCACAAGTTTGAAATAATATAGCTTCGTTGATCCGTCATTAATTAAAAAATTATCGTATGCAGGGCCTAAAACAGTAAAACGGGTCCTTAAAAATGAAGATGGTGATACGGATCACTAAAGGAAATCGTACTATCAGCAAAACCACCCGATCATATTTATCTTCACTAGGCAATAATGCCTATGCACAAATTTAGGAGGAAACCTAATAAATCTGAGAAAAACCCCTTTGTGAGAATCGAACTCAGAACCAAATGGTCCCTAAGCCTTATCCCACACAAGATGCCAACATAAAACTTTAACCAGTGAAGATCTACGGCAATCAAACACAAAAGTGATGGGGAAACCCAGATAATTAACATACGTTACCATTATGGGCCCAAACTCAGGCGTCAACAAAGACGTAAAACTCCCAATGTCTGTTAGTTAGCAACTAATCTAGATTACCTTATTAAGGAGGAAGCATGTCCAACAAAGTAATTTCAACACAATTTTAAGATGAGAGTTGAATAGGCTCCTTACAAATCTCTATTTTTTGTGAAACCCCCACCACTTCATAGCTCTCCATTATTACCCACCAATTATTATCTTATTCTTTGTTTTTAAGTATTAACCTAAAAAAGAAACATCTAAAAAAATAAATAATAATAATAAGTCATACACCTTGTTTAAAAAATCATGAGGCGCTTTGAGGCATTCAAGACCCAAAAGTCGGGGTGCATGCAACAAATCTGTGAGGGTTGCTTTATGTACTACAAAACAAACTTTATTTACAACTGGAGATTACACTTACAAATTGTCTACCCTGCGGCAACGTACGGGCTCTCCACTAGTAAAATTTTTTACATCGGTCCATGAAGACTAATACAAAAATTAATAATAAGTCTCTACAATTTCATATGTAACAAAATTTTAAACATTTACTGTTCATGAGACCTTAAATTGCATGAACATTAATTTACTCTATATATTAAAACATAACATAACGAGAAACAGTAATTTGATGGTAACTGAATAGTGATTTAACGGTGAATGACATCAAATTATATATGAAATAACAAAGAAATTGCCACAACCATCACCAACACGATTATCACATACTTCCATAAGAAGCATGGTAACATAATGAACAATTTATTGATGTCATTTATTTATATTTATAATACAATCTCGATCATAGACTGAAGCTTATATTCTTCAATATGATTAATCTTACCGGCCAACATAGTTAATAAGGGAAGGAGATATTCATACCATTAAACTTCTCTTTAGTGATTTCATCTATAGTATGACTCATTTCATTAGTCAAATGGTTTCTCCAATCTCCAACTTTACCTTTCCTAAAAAACGCGTCATTTGGTAGATCTTCGCGAAAATTCCCATGCTTACCAACCTCACTTAAATTTTCAAAAGTACAGAGTTCAATAATCCCTTGCACCACACCTTCGGCCTCTTCCTTCTCTGTGAAGGGGCAGCCCAAGAACTTAGCAAGTCGCTTCACAATGTTCACAGTATCTATTTTCAAGTCCTCGTACGTTAAGAATAAAACAGTTTCCGGGTGTTCTAAACTCACCTTATGGTACCCTTTCACATGGTCCCAATACGGTCCAACATATGGCATGATACCTTTACTAAACGACTCAAACGCCTCTTCAAATGTCAATGGACGATGTGATTTGTCTCTTATCTTATTTGCAAAATGGAATGTAGAGACCAAAATATCTTTAGGGTTTCTACATAAGTAAACTAAACGACAACCAGAATCAAGAATCGATTGAGGCAATGAAGTGTAGGGTATATGGGTAGAAAAGAGACGAGGCGAATACACATCCCCATAAGTAGGAGTGTTTTTAAAAATTTCGATTTCAATGAAGGGTATACAGACATGTGGGTTGGAGACAAGAAGATGTCGAAAATTAATTCAAACTCTAGGCTGCATGGGTTGCTGGTTCTTCGTTCAAGTTGTTACATGGGAATAAGTCTGCTGATTTATCTCCTGGTCTTCAGTGTTCTATTTTGAATAAGGTTGTTAACCATTAGTTGTTGAGTCTTCCTACTTTTGTGTTTTAGCCGTTAAGTTGTTTGGCTATATATAGCCTTTGTTATTTCCATTTGATGTATCCACTTTCAATTCAGTTAATAAGAGAACCAAGCATTGTGTTATTGTCTTTGTGTGTGAGTGTTATATTCATAAAATACCAACAGATTTGGTATCAGAGCCAGTACGTGCTCTTTTCTGAATTCGAAGAGTGTGAGGTCCAATTCATCCATCCATGGCAGAACAAGTGAATGCACTTCCAATGGCTCCTACCCCAATCCCTGTGTTTAAGGGAGAGGGATATGAGTATTGGAGTATTCGACTCAAAACAATCCTTAGATCCAGAGATCTCTGGGAGATGGTTGAAACTGGAGTAAATGAACGTGAAACTGATCAAGGGAAGCTTCGTGCAAACAGAAAGAAAGATGCACATGCCATGGCTGTGATCCAGCAGGCTGTGCATGACCAGCTTTTCTCCAGAATTGCTGGTGCTTCAACAGCAAAAGAAACATGGGAGATTTTAAAAATGGAGTTCCAGGGTGATGATCAGGTCAAGTCAGTTAAGCTGCAAGGGCTTAGGAGAGATTTTGAAAATCTCTGTATGAAAGAGAATGAATCTGTTGGTGACTACTTCTCTAGGGTGATGAGTATAGTCAGCCAACAGAGATGTTATGGAGAATTAGTCACTGATCAGACAATTGTCGAAAAAGTTCTAAGAAGCCTCACCCCAAAGTTTGACTATATTGTCCCTTCTATAGAGGTGTCATTTGATTTGGCATCTCTTACACCAGTCAAGCTTATGGGGTCACTGCAGTCACAAGAAGAGAGAATCAATAGCAGGACTACTGACAAGGTTGAAAGGTCTGATGAACAAGCCTTGCAGGTGTTTCATGACACCAATAGAAGTCCACAAAGTAGAGGCAAGGGTCGTGGCTATGGTAGAGGAAGAGGACGAGGAAGAACACCAGAAAGAAGAGGACCTCAATGCTACAATTGCAACAGATTTGGGCACGTGAAAAGAGAGTGTTGGTATGCAGAAGATGGGCATGCAAATGTAGCTGAAAATGAAACAGGTGATGATGCTGCAACAGGAGAGGAACCCCACTTATTTATGATGTGTGTGCCTGATGACCAATTTGCCCTTATGGCAGATGATGAGCATAGTGGGAAGTCCACTTGTCTTTGGTTCCTGGATTCTGGTTGTTCAAACCACATGACAGGGAACAAAGACATCTTTACTAACCTTGATACTACTTTCAGGCTCACTGTTAGATTGGGAGATAAGAAAAGGCTCTCAGTAGAAGGGAAAGGGACAGTGAAGATTGATCTTACAGATGGCAGCTATAGAGTCTTGGATGATGTCTACTATGCTCCAAGTCTAGAGTATAATCTACTCAGTGTGGGTCAGCTGATGAGGAAGGGTTACTCTCTTTTATTTGATGATGGAAAGTGTGTAATCAAGAATAGAAATTCAAATGCTACTCTGATGACTATAATGGTGGCAAAGAACAACATGTTCCTGCTTGATGCATCGAATTCAGAAGCTGTTACCCCTCAAAAGATCTCTAATTCAGCTCATGATGACTCAAGACTCTGGCATATGAGGTATGGCCATTATAATTCTCATGCTATCAAAACCTTACATGATAAAAGGATGGTGTATGGGTTGCCTAAAATAAATCCATTTGATGAATGTGATGGATGTACTTTTGGCAAACATACCCAATCTGCATTTAAGTCAAAGTTATGGAGGGCAAGAAAAAGGTTAGAACTTGTTTATGCTGATGTGTGTGGGCCAATGCAAGTGTCAAGTTTGGGGGGCAGTCTGTATTACCTGTTGTTTGTAGATGATCATACCAGGATGTGTTGGGTCTATTTTATCAAAAACAAGTCTGAAGTGTTTGGAAAATTTAAGTTGTTTAAAGCTATGGTTGAGAAGGATGCTGAATGTTCTTTAAAAACTCTTAAAACTGATAGGGGAGGAGAGTTTTGTTCAAGAGAATTCAACTATTTTTGTGAAAGCAATGGTATAAAACATGAATTAACCCCTCCCTACACACCTCAGCATAATGGTGTTGTAGAGAGGAAAAATAGAACTGTGATGGGGATGGCTAGAAGCATGATCAAGCAGAAACAACTGCCAAATCACTATTGGGCAGAAGCTGTGGCTACTGCCATTTACTTGATCAACAGAATAACTACTAAAGCTGTCAAAAACCAGACTCCATATGAAGCATGGTATAGTTATAAGCCCAAAGTTGATCACTTGAAAGTATTTGGCAGTCTAGCTTATCCAATTACTTCTGCTCAAGGTAGAAGGAAGTTGGATGATAGGTCTGAACCATCTATCTTTATTGGTTACATTAACGAGACAGATGGGTACAGACTCTATAATCCAAAGTCTAAAAAGTTTTTTACCAGGAGAGATGTTCAAGTTAGGGAGCAGGCTAGCTGGGATTGGGGGAAAGACATGGATAGAAAGACTTATGAAGCCAATTATATTGATCCATTCCCTGTAATGGATGAACCTGCTGCTGATGAAAATGGGTCAGACCCTCCAAGTCCTAGCAATGATGGTGGTGCAAGCTCTTCAACTGCAAATGTCAACAATACAAGTGATCAGGAGTCTTCTGCTCAAACTCAGTCAGCTTCACCTAAGCTTAGAGCATTAAGTGATGTGTACAATGATGCCAAGAAGGTTCACATTAACTATGAAACAAACACAATTGAAGAAGATGAGGATCCAACAGTGTGTCAATTTGCTTTAAACATTGTTGATCCTATGACTTATACTGAAGCAGTTAGCAAGAAGGAGTGGCAGGAGGCTATGATGACTGAGATTCAGGCCATTGAGAAGAATAACACATGGGAGTTGGTAAAACTTCCTGCTGGAAAGAATGTTGTAGGGTTGAAGTGGTTATTCAAGACAAAAGTTGGGGCAAAAGGTGAAGTTTTAAAGTTCAAAGCAAGGCTGGTGGCAAAAGGGTACTCTCAACAGCAAGGGTTGGATTATCAGGAGACTTTTGCACCGGTTGCCAGGTTTGAGACCATTAGAATTATTATTGCTGTTGCTGCTCAACTGGGATGGAAGATACATCAGCTTGATGTCAAGTCAGCATTTCTAAATGGTGATTTAAATGAAGAAATATATGTACATCAACCTGAAGGATTTGTAGTGAAAGGAAGTGAAGATAAGGTGTATAGACTGAGAAAAGCACTATATGGTCTCAAGCAGGCTCCTAGAGCATGGTACTCTAGGATTGATCATCATTTCCTCAGTCATGGTTATCAAAGAAGCAACAATGAGCCTACATTGTATGTGAAACAGGTGGAAGGTAATCATATGATCTATGTTTGTCTTTATGTTGATGACATTATTTGTACAAGTTCCTGTTCCAAGCTAATTGCAGAATTCAAGAGAATCATGAAAGATGAGTTTGATATGTCTGATATGGGTCTCCTCAAGTACTTTCTAGGCCTTGAAGTAAGGCAAACAAAAGATGGGGTGTTTTTGTCACAGGGAAAGTATGCTCAAAATTTGTTGAAGAAGTTTGGTATGGTTGATAGTAATGCTGAAGGTACTCCAATGAATGTTAATGAGAAACTGCAGGTTCATGATGCAGCTGACAAGACCAATGAAACCACTTACAGAAGCCTGGTAGGTGGTTTGATATATCTTACACACTCAAGGCCTGATTTGGCTTACTCAGTTGGAATGGTGTCTAGATTCATGCAGTCTCCATCAAAGTTACATTGGGGAGCTGCTAGAAGGATTCTAAGATATGTGGCAGGGACCATTAACTTTGGTATTTGGTATGAAAAGGGGGTGCAGATTAAGCTTGTGGGGTTCACAGACAGTGATTGGGCGAGTTGTGTGGATGATAGGAAGAGTATTTCAGCAAATGTATTCAATCTTGGTAGTGGGTCAATTACTTGGAGTTCAAAGAAGCAGAGTACAGTAGCTTTATCAAGTACTGAGGCTGAGTACATAGCAGCTACAACAGCAACTTGTCAAGCTATATGGGTCAGGAGAATTCTTGAAGAGCTTGGTCATGCTCAGGTGCAGTCAACTGTTCTTTACTGTGATAATAAGTCTACTATTAATCTCAGTAAGAATGCAGTCTTGAATACTAATTCCAAACACATTGAGCTTAAGTATCATTTTGTGAGAGAGATGGTTAATGAAGATAAAGTTGTGTTAGAGTTTTGTGGAACTAATGATCAATTGGCAGATTTGTTAACCAAGGCTTTAAGTAGAGAAAAGTTTGTGTTTCTCAGACATCAAGTGGGTGTCATGGAGTTTGAATCAAGGGGAGGTGTCGAAAATTAATTCAAACTCTAGGCTGCATGGGTTGCTGGTTCTTCGTTCAAGTTGTTACATGGGAATAAGTCTGCTGATTTATCTCCTGGTCTTCAGTGTTCTATTTTGAATAAGGTTGTTAACCATTAGTTGTTGAGTCTTCCTACTTTTGTGTTTTAGCCGTTAAGTTGTTTGGCTATATATAGCCTTTGTTATTTCCATTTGATGTATCCACTTTCAATTCAGTTAATAAGAGAACCAAGCATTGTGTTATTGTCTTTGTGTGTGAGTGTTATATTCATAAAATACCAACAGAAGAGGGTGATCTAAAAGATCATTCTTTTTATATTGGTTTCTGTTTACCAAAGCAAACATGAGGGCTTTGAGCCATGTAGTGCCAGACTTAGGCATTGTGACCAAGTAGATGTCACTTGGAAGAGCTTTAAAAGTGTCTTGTAAGGCCATTATAGTCTCAACAGACAATATACTCATTGATGTATACCAAAAACCTTGGTACATGTATACGTCCGTAAACCAACCTTTCTCCTTTGGAAGTGTTGCAAGCATATCTTTGTATTTTTCGAAAATGATGGTCATATTTGCTTTTTCTTTATCTTCTTCACTACATTTAGTTGTAGCAGAAGGATGAGAGAAAGCGTTAGTGGCTAAAGGTGTCGACATTTGTATGTTATTGGTGATGAATCAAATAACTATTTTATAGGCCAAAAGTAAGACTTTAATATTATTGCTCTTACATGAGTAGAGTAAAGATCAAATACATATAGTTTTTTTGTAAGAACTGTGAGAATCAAAGGGGGTAAAAAAAATTTATTTTTTTTTTAGAATTTTTTTTTCCCATGTGCTTAAACATTCTTTCTAGATGAATAATACAAAAAAAAAATTAAAAAAAAAATTTTTTTTAGTGTAATTACGTCATTAAGGTAAATACATTAGTTTACACTAGAGTAATTATGTAATTACTCTACACGTAATTACTCTACACCAATTTTTTTTTTTTTTTTTTTTTTTTTAGTTTTCAATACTATAATACATGTTTAACAATATGGGGAAAAAAAAATTTAAAAAAAAAATTTTAAAAAAATACCCTCCTTTGATTCTCACAGTTCTTACCAAAAAAGCTATTTGTACCGGATCTTGACTCTTATGTAACATGTGCGTGTCAAGAATAAAAAAAACTTCTTACAAAATAAACGGAAAAGATTGTATATGATTTGATTAAAAATTAAAATAATATATATTGTATCGGTAGTCCGCTTAAATTATTTAACATATTAAAATCTTCTATATTTGTATCTCTATCATTGCTATATAATAAAAGAAAATTAAAATAATATATATATTGTATCGGTGTATCAGGTTCGATCTTTTATCCCACTGGGTTTTATTGATTTTCAATTGTCATGCCTTCGAGCAGGTGAGGGTCAGATTTTCCCCGAAACTGGTGGGTTGGTGGGTTCTGGCTACCAAACGCTACATGTGGGCAGGCACCTAAGACGTGTCTTCACCCAGTGGAGTATGGAGTGCTTTTGTAACCACTTGGTGGGTACCCCGGGTAGTGAGAACATCGTTTGTTGGCCGTTCAAAAAAAAACTAAATGAGGGACCCGTGTCATTCATTGGAGCACTCTAATATTTTGTTTTCCGCCTCTCTCCTATTTAATTACAGATAAATATTTTTTTTAAATAAAGATACTTCTTATATCATTAGCTATTATTTCTTAAACACCCATCTCCCGTCTCTTTGGAGAGAGGCCTTATGGTATACGAAGCCTCTTAGGCGTCTACCGGCCAAGAGGCTTCAGCGGTGGACCAATTATTGTACGACACAAGATATTTCGTGACACTAGATACAATTAAGTTACTTTATCGTCTTCCACTTGCAGCTCAGTTGGTTGGTGGCCTAGGTTTCCTTTGGGAGGCTTTGGTTCGATCCCCACTAGCTACATTTGGGGACACCTAGGCAATGAAGAGGAAAACATGTAAGCCATTAGTTGTGCAGGTTCGAATTTGAGCTAACTCCGCAGATGCCTCATTTCTCATTCGAGATATTCATGAACGCATTTTGGCTTGCACGCGGGGCCAAGAATGGTAGTCGCCAAACTGATAAACTCATGGTACTACTGGCCGGGTATGCACCCAGACGCAGTGGCAGAGCTGCGCAAATGCGACTCCTGCCAACGTCACGCACCTAACACCCTGCGCCCAAAAAACGACTTGGTGCCTGTTACCGCGGCATAGCCATTCCAGAAATGGGCAATTGATCTTGTTGGGCCATTCCCTATAGCGCTAGGAAACGTTAAGTTCCTGATAGTCACCATAGACTACTTTACCAAATGGATTGAGGCAAAGCCCCTAGCGAAGATTGATGGGGCGCACGTCAAGAAATTCATTTGGGAGTCCATTAATTATTTGCAGATTTGGCTTACCGTACCAACTTGTGAGTGACAACGACACCCAGTTCACAGACCAACACTTGCAAGAGTGGCTGACGCAACTAGGCGTCCACCAGATCTTCACATCTGTCGCGCACCCGTAAGGAAACGGGCAAGTCGAAAGAGCAAATCAAAGTATAGTTGAAGGCATCAAAGCGTGGCTCGGAACCAAGAGAACGGGATGGGTCGATGAGGTTCCGCATGTTCTATGGGATCCTCGCACCTTGACCAAAACAAGCAACGTTGAACTCCGTTTAGCCTCACCTATGGTTCCGAGGTCAATATACTGACCGAAACTGGATGCCCTTCCGTAAGGGTCCTCATGGCGGACAAAGGAACAAATGACACAGAGCTCCGCTTAAACCTGACTTGCTAGAGGACCGGCATGAACTCGCCGCAATCAAAGAAGCCAAGTATAAGAAACAGCTAGAGCGCTACTATAACCAACGGGTCAAGCTTTGCAAATTCAATGTTGGTGACTATGTCTTCCGCAACAATGAAGCCTCTAACGGTGAAAAACATGGCAAGTTGGTTCCTAACTGGGAGGGACCCTACAAAATCCGGGAACTCTTGGGAAAGGGCGCATATGCACTTGAAAGGCTAGATTGCACGCCCATCCCACGATCTTGGAATGTTACGCAACTTCGTACTAGTTTTATTTAGAATTTTCTTTGTACAACTACGAGCTACACACGTCTATCTCTTTTGAGTTTTAATGAAATTTTCTCTATTATTGTGTTCACTACTTAGCGCTTTAGTCATCAAGGCGTGAGCATTCTAAATACCCAACTTCGGACTACGTATTCATCGCAGAAAGGTTAAGTCAAAAACATTCCAACAAGTGTTCAACTTACAAGGAATAAAAGTGCTCACAAAATAAAGAAAAAATATTCATTTCATTTCAAAAAAAGGCGCTAAAAGCCTTTATTTGTAAAGAGAAAACAAAAAAAAATTTACAAGTACAAACTAATCGGAGCCATAGTCTAACTGTTGCTCCTCATCAACATCGTCGTGTAGACGCCCCCACTCCACAGACTAACAGGCGCTCCCTCTCAAGGCGTTGTGCCTCTTCCTGCTCCGCCTACTTCTTCGCCTCCACACCCAAACTAGTTCGTGAAACGCAATCTAAATCAGGCTTCATTTCGAGGAGCTTCAAGTACGAATGGAACATGTGGCTGCCCTCTAAGGTCAACATTTTTTTTTGTTAGAGAGCATATATGAATCGGTGGCCAACTCTTCATACGTTACAACAAACGGTCACATGCAACGGATAACCCAACGGCTAGTTAAATGTGATTGGCTCTCCTCCCCTTTTCCACGCGGTGAAATATTTCACCTCCACCAAAAAACGGCCCTAATAATGGAGGGGGGGTTAGCCCAAAAAACGCCCCAATACTCCTTCGATTACATATGATCTAAATGTTAGCTTCCACATGTGCCCTTTATGTAAACAAGTCGTGACATCAGTGAAACACATTTTCACTTTTGTTAGGTCCATACCGGAGAACCGACCCGAACCCGAAATTTGCATGATATAGAAACCGAAGAAGAACTTGTGTATATGATATCGGTTCGGTTATGGGTATTTCTCGGTCCGGGTCTTGGGTAAATTCGGGTATACCCGATTTGTGCTCACCCCGACTCTGAACCATTCAGCACTTAATGATTCAACATTCAGCACATTTGTTTCAGTTTCTAAATATAATGGTTAAGGCTGAACCGTTAAGATTTGGGATGTTGCTGAACCATTAAGCACTGAACTAGACTGAATCTTAATAAGGTTCTCCTACTAATGTAAGACAATAAAACTAACCATTAAGAGGTCATGATTCAGCACTTAATCATTCAGACATCTTAACCCTTAAGACCTCTTAATAATTCAGCACTTAATCAACCAAATAGCCCCTAAGTGATTAGCCATCAAGAGGTATTACTGGGTGAGAAACTATAAACCAACCGGCAAGAGTTTTGATTTGGCTTAATCTTGACTAGTTGGTGCCTTGGTGGTGGGTCAAGGTGGCGGTAGGTAAGTGGTTGGCTTTAGGTTATGAACAAATGTTAGTGAATAAAGGCGTAAAATTCTAATTCAATATTTTTTTTAAAAATTAATGGGTAGATTTATTGACTGATTCAAATGTGTCATATCAGTAAACCGAAGAAAATTAGCAGGATAGGCTTTGCGATTCAAAAGGGGATAGCGGCGCAGCTTCTTGCCCGCTTACCCACCATCTAAATGTAATTTGTTTTGTCTTGGTAACGGAGTTTTGGTTAACAATGTTAAAAACTACAAACAACCCCTCATTTTGGTTTTGGTGTTTTAGCTTGAGATTGTAATTTGGGCTAATATCAACAACGTGCTTTGTTTTTGTTTGTTTTTTTTTAAGATGAATGAAATAATAATTTGTTGTTATTATTAGAGATGATTAAATGGTTTTAGCCCACATTTCATTAATTTACGTGTTTTGATTTTTGTTTTTTTAAGATGAATGAAAATATAATTTCTTGTTATTATTCCACATATTATTAATTTAACTTGATTTTTGCAAAGTTTGGTTGAATCTTGTCATACCAGTAACGGAAGAATGTACATATCATGACACAGTTTCTAAAAATTTGAATTCTAAAAGGTAAATGCAAAGAAGTTTACGTTGAATAAAGTTCTCCAAAATAACACTTTTAAAAGTTTTAAGTTCTCGTAGAAACTATACACTAAAATGGACATCGAAGCACCCAAAAAAAAAAAGTTTGCTGAAAAAAAGAAAAACTCCATATAACTCGAATTTTAACACAAATTTGCTATCATGTATGTAATTGGCTATCTGATTTAAAAGAATTTGGGTCCTTTTTTAAGAGATTGATTTTAAAAATGGGTTATCAGGAATGATTACTCTATAAGTTTTATTAAATGGAGAAATATGAAATTAATGAATTACGCGCATACATGTGATATTTGATATGTTTTGGTTAATATATCACATCATCGACGATCAAATTGGTCGAACATTTCTCTATTAAGAAACTAGTCTGTTTTTAGCAATGGATGTTTTAATGAACAACCAATTTTTCATTTTTAGTCGAAGATACAAGAAAATAAAAGCATTAATAAGATGGAGGTGAGAAACGCACCAAATGAAAACATGTTGCCAACACCCAATTACTATATAACGAAACGTAATTCAATTAAACATTATAATATGATTTTATTGAGAGGTAAATCATAAATATCCTATAAATTTATTTCATGTGACGGTTATTTATAAAATCAAAACGAAAAAAGAATTATTTAAGAAGGTATTCTTCAAGTCAACATTTTTTTTAGTGGAGAAGAAGACTTTTATTCCACCAACAAACTAACAAGAAGCTAGAAATACAAAAAAACGAAAATCACGAAACAAAACAACACCAAAACCGAAACCTAAGCGAACCGCAAGAGACCCCCCAAAACTATGATAACCGATCAAATTATCTCGACCGGAAACACCATCTTAAACCTTGACACTTTAACACCTTATCTCACTCGACGGCTTCTCCCTTTGATCTTACCATTCTTCAAGTCAACATAAGGTAAAATATTTTAATCCAAAAAATATAATTCAACCGTATCTTGGATCCGTAACATAAACTTCATTTGAATTGTGATGATTTTTTATGGCTCTGTCTATTTGGACACGCTTGAAATCTATTTGGACACCCTGTATATGCCTCGTATAGGGCTATACGAGGAATATAAAGGACAAAAAGCTAAACACTGACTTCAAGGTAATGATTGGCTGCAACTTGGTACCTTATACGACCCATATAGATCAATATGAGGCATATCAAGCCTAGTATTGATACCAATACTAGGCTTGGAAACTGATATGTAAGGGTCTTTTTTTATTTTTTTTTTATATATTTTCATTTTTATTGTTTTTAAATAACTAAAAATACTAAATTAACTTTAAAAAATCCAAAAATTAACAAAAAAAAAATTAGTTATATTCAGTCCAAAAATTCAAACACGTTTTTTCGAACAATTTTTTTTTTCGAACACGTTTTTTTTCGAACACGTTTTTTTTTTCGAACACGTTTTTTTTCAAACACGTTTTTTCTCCGAACACGTTTTTTTGAACACGTTTTTTTTTTCGAACACGTTTTTTTTTTCGAACACGTTTTTTTTTTCAAACACGTTTTTTCGAAAACGTTTTTTTTTCGAACACGTTTTTTTTCAAACACGTTTATTCTTCGAAAACGTTTTTTTTTTCAAACACGTTTTTTTGAACACGTTTTTTTTCGAACACGTTTTTTTTTCAAACACGTTTTTTCTCCGAACACGTTTTTTCGAACACGTTTTTTTCGAACACGTTTTTTTCGAACACGTGTTTTTTCGAACACGTGTTTTTTCGAACACATTTGTTTTTCGAACACGTTTTTTTCGAACACGTTTTTTTCGAACACGTTTTTTTTCAAACACGTTTTTTCGAACACGTTTTTTTTTCGAACACGTTTGTTTTTCGAACACGTTTTTTTCGAACACGTTTTTTTTCGAACACGTTTATTCTTCGAAAACGTTTTTTTTCGAACACGATTAACGAAATAAACCACTTCTCATATAAACGGATCAACCTCGGTAAAAAATTTATAATTTATCGACCGGACTGGAAAACAACGATCAATCGATTTATGAAATACAACACCTTTCGAAAACACCGAAATGCATCGATGAATCGATTAACGAAATAAACCACTTCTCATATAAACGATCAACCTCGGTAAAAATTTAAAATTTATCGACCGGACTGGAAAACAACGATCAATCGATTTATGAAATACAACACCTTTGGAAAACACCGAAATGCATCGATTAATCGATTAACAAAATAAAACACTTTTCATATAAACAGATCAAACTCGGCAAAAACAAAGCAAACATCTTTAAAACCTAACAAAATGAGCTAACCTAAACAAAAAAAAACCGAACACGCATCGTATCGGTAACAAAATCTAAAAAATTTAATCAAATAGGATTGAGAAAAATAAAACCAACTTTTTGTAATTTTTTTATTTTTTTTAAGTTTGTTTATTATATTTAATATTTTATAAAAGAAAAAAAAACTGGTATTCATCGTATAGCCCAATATGAGGCACATAGCAGGTCTAGTATTGGTTACAAACCTAGTATCAACCCAATACTAGGTTTGTAACCAATACTAGACCTGCTATGTGCCTCATATTGGGCTATACGATGAATACCAGTTTTTTTTTCTTTTCTTTTATAAAATACTAAATATAATAAACAAACTTAAAAAAAATAAAAAAATTACAAAAAATGGGTTTTATTTTTCTCAATCCTATTTGATTAAAACGTGTTCGAAAAAAAAACGTGTTTGAAAAAAAAGTGTTCGAAAAAAACGTGTTTGAAAAAAAAACCGTTTTCGAAGAATAAACGTGTTCGAAAAAAAACCTGTTCGAAAAAAAAAAACGTTTTCAAAGAATAAACGTGTTCGAAAAAAACGTGTTCGAAAAAAAAACGTGTTCGGAAAAAAAAAACGTGTTCGAAAAAAAACGTGTTCGAAAAAAAACGTGTTCGAAAAAAAACGTTTTTGAAAAAACGTGTTCGAAAAAAAACGTGTTCGGAAAAAAAAACGTGTTTGAAAAAAAAACGAGTTTGAAAAAACGTGTTCGGAAAAAACGTGTTCAAAAAAAACGTTTTCGAAAAAACGTGTTAAAAAAACGTGTTCGGAAAAAAAAACGAGTTCGAAAAAACGTGTTTAAAAAACGTTTTCGAAAAAACGTTTTCGAAAAAAAAAACGTGTTCGAAAAAAAACGTGTTCGAAAAAAAAACGTGTTCGAAAAAACGTGTTTGAATTTTTGGACTGAATATAACTAAATTTTTTTTTCTTAATTTTTGGATTTTTTAAAGTTAATTTAGTATTTTTAGTTATTTAAAAACAATAAAAATGAAAATATATAAAAAAATAAAAAAAGACCCTTATATGGGTCGTATTGCCCAATATGACACATATCTGGGCACCCCCATATCACTTTCCAAACCCAGTATTGGTACCAATACTAGGCTTGATATGCCACGTATTGCCCAATACTAGGCATATCAAGGCTGTTTTTTATTTTTTTTTAATACAATATTATTGTTTAAAAATACTAAAATTACTTTTAAAAATCCCAAAAAATAAAAAAAATAATGTTTTATTGATTTGAACTCTATTTTAAAAAAAAAATAGATGTTTTTGTTACAAAGATGAGACATATTCGTTTTTTTTAATTGTTTGGTTTGTTTTTGTTGGTTTTGAAGATGTTTGTTTTCTTTTGTTTCAAATGTATTAAATACTACGATCAATCGACTTAAAAAAAACACTTTCTCAAACAAATCTTATAACTTCTTCAAACTTTGTATTGTTTATATAATTTCTTCAAACTCACCAAAACAGAACAAACATCTTCAATACCAACTAAAACAAAACCAAACAAAAGAAATATTTTTTATAAAATAATACTGGTAACAAAAAGTTGTAATTTTGTTAAAATAATATTGGAATGAATATAAAAATAGACCATAATGTGCCTCATATTGATCTATATGGGGCATATTAATTTATTGTTTTCTGTGTTGGTCAACATCAGTTAGCTAGAAGACAAAATTTGTACTTCAATATGCCTCATATAGGTCTATATGTGTTGGGTGTCGAATCCAGCAAATAAATAAATAATAATCTACTTAGTATAAGTGAAAGTAGAGTTCGTGTCCACAGGGATACAGACCAAATGATTATACCAAAAGCGTTTTCGCACAAATACTATTAAAAAAGGGGGGTTGGTATAGTTTAAATTAATGAAAATAAAACTAAAATTAACAAGACAAGTGACTAAAAAAACGTTAATTAAATTTGTGAAATAAATTCAGATGTTAAAGCTAATTCCAACACTAAGGCAGTTTCTTAATTTGACCCGGACTTATGATCATTAACAATTATGGTGCAATGATCCTTTAATTAAACGGTTTGTATCAATACTAGACGTCACGCCGTTCGGACATCCACTCCATCTAAAGTCTAATCAAACGCCGTTCGTTGATTAGAGCCAACCAGCTACTCCAAGCTCACGCCGTTCGGATCTTAGCGTGCGGGTTGCAATGATAGAAGTATCGATTATAATCAAACACTCACGCCGTTCGGAGTGCTTAATTATATTGTTTAATTCTATAACAAATTTAAATTCATAGACAAACCTAAACTGTCATTTGTTCCTTTTTATCAAATATATAAAACCGGTTAAAGTGTTATAAATTGATGAACTCTATTAGAATGATTAACAAAGTGGCCAATTTTATCAACCAACTAATATTTTACCTAAAGGTATAAAATCAAGAATCAACCAAACAAACCATTCAAGAATCGGATCTCAAAAGAGTTTCACATAAGTCTACGAATCATAATTAAGAAAACATACCAAAGTGCCGGAATTAAAAGGTTCTAGCCGGACATAGCAGCTAGAGCAATCCAAACAAATACGATATAAAGCATAAAAATAAAATCTTACGAAACAAAAATAAAATACTAATTGTCTTTAATGCAAAAGAGCCAAAAAACCAAAACTCCCACTTCCCCTGCGGCGTGCCTCCTGTTCGATGATGTCTTCTCCAGCCGTCCAAAGATATCTATTATGTTGAATGATAATATTCAATAATAAACTCAATCATAATAATGATTTCCACATTAATGATTTCCATATCTGTTGCCTTCCAAAATCTCTCCCACCAAAAGCTCAAAATTAGTTAGAATTCTTTTAAATCATATTTTTAATTCAGCCCCTCTAGTTATGTCCATTCCACTTGCCAACTAAACTTTTTTTCAAAAACGCCAAGTCCAAGTAAGTCGCGAACTCGCCTCGTCACTGCTCTTGTCAATTCTTCACACCTACAAAATCAACCAAAACAGGCCAAAGTAGATTCCATTCCACCGAAACATGCATTTAACGAAATTGATGCAATATGTACAACCTAAATGCATAAAAACGCTAAAACTAGCTACTAAAAAGAGTATAAAATATGCCTAAAAATGCAACTAACAAATCTCCCCAAGCTTAAACCTTTCCTTGTCCTCAAGGAAGTCAAGAATAAAGTTAAATCGAGGAGCGAACACGAAAACAAATAAAACACATATGCATGCTTGAAATAAATTTTTTTTTTCTTTTTGTCCCTTGGCAAACTTCATGCTAAACACATCCAATACATTCCCAAGACATAGACGACTAACATCAAACGGATTCGAATATAAGCCACAAACCGTAGGAACACATTAATTCACAAGACTTACAACGATCAAGAGATTTACGACCCAACAAGTCTAAATGGTGCCATTTTTTATAAACCATGGGCGTACCTATTCAAGTTTCGCCTCCCTTCAAGAATCTAACCATACATAGCATGTACCCCTCACAATAATCACTCAACACTCGGTTATATATATAATTTGGAGTGATTCTCTCAAAACCGGTCAATAAAAACATCGTTATCATAAGCTTGTACATTAATCAAATCTACACCTAATTGTTAAAACTTAACATAGATCAAGAGGGCTTTTTTTGGGGTTGGCAAGGGTTAAAGGTGGGAAAATATGGGGAAATGGCGAAAACAAAAGAAAAGACAATCCGGTCTAATGAACAAACTTCTAAACACATAACAAAACTTAGTCTTTTCGACTCAATACTTTATTCTATTTTTTCTTTCTTTTTCTCTTTTTTTTTCATAATATACTCTTCTATCTTATTTCTATACATCAACAAAGTCACAATGTAAACACAACTTAAACCGGATGTAGAAAACAAATCATGGGTTAAATCAAAAGAAAAAGCCAAGGCTCAAATGGGCTACTATTGGGAATGTTTCAATTGGGTTAATAACAAAACAAACGGAAATAACGATGATGAAAAGGGCTCAACATATGGGTAATCCTAATGCCTCTGTCACTTCTATGTCAAATCTCAACCTAAGG
Organism: Ambrosia x helenae; assembly: GCA_030844895.1. NCBI lineage: Eukaryota > Viridiplantae > Streptophyta > Magnoliopsida > Asterales > Asteraceae > Ambrosia > Ambrosia x helenae. The sequence continues at coordinate 51,752 of JAUTDX010001352.1, read as the reverse complement.
TCTCAAAATGTATGTAATGCACAAGTTCTAAAACGATGGATCATGTCGGTATACACACATCAAACGAAACAATGAATATATGTATGGAAATTTTAAGGCTCAAAACTCACTGAACGTATGGAATTGGGCTGCCGATACAAGCTATGCATAGCTATCAACTATCCAGTCAACTACACCATCCTAAGTACCCCAAACATTTTATATTTTCTAAAAAAAATTGACTATGTTGGACCTACTTTATCCCGCAACTTAAAGAATTTGCGTCCTAATGCGTGTAAGCCCACACCGACCCGCCTTCAGCTTACGTTTTATAATGAATGAGACGTGCCTTTCGTGTGCAATCAGAAAACCTTGGGAATATTTTCTCAATTTTTTTTTATTTTTTTTAAATTTTTTAATGCAAAATGGCTACTAATAATGCATGAAATATAAACAAACTAATGCAAACAAAAGAAATAGAAAATACCTCTCCCCAAGCTTGAATAAAGCAGTGTCCTCAATGCTCAGAGACGAGGGCGGAAGGCATCTAATGCGGCGGTGGAGGTGGCTGAGATGGCGAACCGGTCGCGCTCTGTTTGTTTATGACACGCATCTTTGTGCGACCTGAAAATACATATATTAGCACACCATTTAATTGATAAAAATCACCACCTTTTGATCTCTAACACACTTGCAAAAGGCATATGATGTTCCTCTAAAAATAAGTAATCAGGTTACATACCTCAAAGAACTGAGAGATGGGCAATTAGAATTTAACAATCTCAAGTTATACACAATCCATTAGATCACATTAGATGTACTTCAAGACTAATTTAAGGTTATTATATCAAATCAAACAGAATCAATAAAGCAAATTAATTCATGTTCACTTGTTTAACCATAAATCATAAAGTCACAAGATTGGGTCAGGTCATGTACATGAGGGGGTCAGGTAAGTGATGAGGGTTGGCTGAAGGTGGTTGGGGGATGATGGGGATGGCATGGCGGCTGCGAGTGTTGGGTTACGATGACTTGGCCAGAGAACGAAAAGAGAAAGAGAGAGAAGAAAGGGGAGAGACATACCTGACATAAGGCTGAAGAAGATGAGCGGCGGAGAGCGGCTGATATGGACAGCGGCGGCAAGTGGTGACCAGCTGTGGGCGGCGGCGAGTGGTGGTTGTGGGGTGGGGACGACGGCGGTGAGGAGTGGCGACGGAAGGTGAAGGTGTGACGTGGTGGTCGGGCTGTTCGGAGAGTGACGGCAGCGAAGGGTGGTTGTGGCTGACAGGAGGCTAGCGGCGGCGGTGATTGATGGCTGTGGGGGTGATGGAGATAGAGGTAGAAGGGGGAAGAGGATGAAGGTAGGTGATGATGAGGTGATGCAGAAAAGAAGAAAAGAAAAACAAATATTATGAAAACCCTACTTCTTCTTACCCGGTCAGGTAGAGGGTTGACCCGCCCGGGTCAATTCTCGGGCCCTTTGATGCTCTTTTTAATAGATTTCAACCCGCCTGGGTCATTGGGACACCCGCCCGGGCCAACTTTCGCACCTTTAAATTTTTTTTCTAATAAACTTCAACCCGCCCGGGTCATTGTGACACCCGCCCGGGTCAATGTTCAACAAAAAAATAAGGTTCTTCAACCCGGCCGGGTGAACTCCTGACACGCCCGGGTCGTTTTATTTATTATTTTTTTTAAAAATTTTTTTTTTATTTTTTTATTATTATTATTTTTTTTTTGCAACATAAATAAAAATAACTAAATACGGAACCACGGGTTGCCTCCCGTGCAGCGCCTTTCTTTCACGTCTTTGGCTAGACTTAGACCGAGTCTAGTTAATCCGGTGCTTGCTCAATAAACGGAAAAAACTTTTGGATGGTGCTTGATACTTTTACTTTTGGTGCTTTTTGCCTTTCTTTCTTCCATGTATCGACTTCCATCAACTCGTCCCCAAGCTTGAACTTGTTAATACATCTCTCTGTTGCAACCTTAGCGATACCTCTATCTAACACTAAATCTTGAACCTCATGGTTAGACAACTCAAAACATTTATCGGTTAGTGGTTCAATGATATCAATATAATTCAAAGATAAGACATCACTCGGGTAACGCATAGCATCATCTATATTAAAATTGATTACCTCCCCATCAAATTCCATCGAAAGGGTGCCACTATAAACATCGATTTTAGTCCTTGCGGTTTTTAAAAATGGCCTCCCTAACAAAATTGAACTGGAATTTGGGGTGACCTCATCCTCCATGTCCAACACATAAAAATCAGCTGGAAAGACTAATCCGTTCACTTGAACCAATACATCTTCTAATACACCTTTTGGGTGTACTATGGATCGATCGGCCAACTGAATTACTACCCCGGTCCTTTTTAATGGTCCTACATTTAGTGTTTTGAAAATAGAATTTGGTAGGACGTTAATAGAGGCTCCTAGGTCGAGCATGGCCCGTGGTATAATTAGATTCCCCAATTTGCAAGGGACCGTGAAAACACCCGGGTCCTTGCACTTTTGTGGTAATCTTTTTTGTAAAACTGCTGAAATATTTTCACCAACCTTAACAGTTTCATTACCTTTCAGCTTCTTCTTCGATGTGCAAAGCTCTTTTAAGAACTTTGCATATCGTGGAACCTGTTTAATAGCATCAAGTAAAGGAATGTTTACCTCTACCTTCCGAAAGGTCTCCATGATCTCTTGCTCTTCCCTTTGCTTTTGTGTGCTTCGCAGTCTAGAAGGGAATGGAGGAGGAGTAGTGAACTTTGCCTTCACTTCATCAGATTTGGGCATCTCATGCTTGTCATTGCCCTTTTTCTCAACAACAACTTCTTCCTCTTCCTCTTGCAATTCGGGAGCATCATAACTCTTTCCACTTCTCAAGGTGATGGCACAAGCATTGTGTTTGGGATTTGCTTCGGTTTGTGGGGGCAACTTACCTTGAGATTCTATCTTGCTGACCGAGCTAGCGAGTTGTGCCATTTGTTGCTCCAAATTCTTGATGCTGGACCTAGTCTCCTGTTGGAATGAGTGAGTACTCGTGGCTAAACTCTTCACAATGTCTTCTAAAGACGGCCCTGAGCTTCCCGCTTGTTGTGCGGGTGGTTGTTGCCTAGACTGATAGTTTTGATGTTGTTGATTGCCTTGAGAGGACTGGCGTTGTTGAAATGGTGGCGGCCTCTGTTGATAACCCATATTGGAAGGATGTCCCCAATTTTGATTGCCTCTTGGTTGTTCATATTGTCTCAAATTCTGTCCCGAGTAACCAATTGCATTTGCATCTTCAACATCCTCTTGCAATGTAGGACACATATCCGTGGGGTGTCCATGTTGTAGGCATATCCCACAAGCTTTTGGTTTTTGTTCAACACCTTTCTCTTTGGTAAGTAGCATCACGGCTCTTGTCAATTCAGCGATTTGGCTTTCAAGAGGAGGAGTATTCACTTCTTTGACACCCCTTGGCGGATCAACATACCATTCTTCCTCATGTGCTGAATGCTTTGAGTCTTCAGCAATTGATGTGATTAGAGCTCTAATTTGAGTAGGAGTTTTATCAAGGAGAGCTCCTCCACTAGAGGCATTTATCAAACGCCTCTCCATCGGTGCCAATCCTTCACAGAAGTACTGAAGGAGTTGATGCTCAGATATGCCATGTTGTGGGCATCGAGCACAAAGCTTCTTGAACCTGTCCCAATAGGTGTGCAATGCTTCTCTTTTGATTTGCTTGATCCCGATGATCTCTTTGCGGAGTATTGAAGCTTTGACTTCCGGGAAGTATTTGTCAAGGAACAGTGTTGCAAGTTCATTCCAAGTGGTGACCGACCCCGGTGGCAAGTAATATAACCATTCATTTGCTGAATCTTGAAGAGAGAAGGGGAATGCCCTTAGTTTGATTTGGTCTTCAGTAATGGTGTGTGGCTTCATACCTGAACACACAACATGAAACTCCTTGAGGAACTTATGTGGATCCTCATTCTCTAAACCTCGGAAAACGGGTAACAGATGGATCAACCCGGATTTCAGTTCGAAGTTTTCCATTGCAGGGTAGTTGATGCAGAGTGGTTGTTGTGGGACATCACGATTCGCCCACTGTCTAAGGGTTTTTTCAGCTGCCACAGTTGGTTCGGGTGGGTTTGGTTCTTGGTGGGTATGGGTGGGTGAGTGTGGTGGAGTAATGAGTGTTTGTGGATGTGAGAGAGATTCGGTTTCTGGTTCAGATTCACTTGACAAGAGTACGTCTTGCCAAATGTTAGTGATCGGAGGTGAAGTGATAGAGGTTGAGGAGCTTGCTAACTTCTTTCGTTGTTTTGCTTGCTTCCTTAATCTCCTTGCAGTTTTCTCTATTCCCGGATCAACTTCAAGTGGTGTACCTGTACGAGAAGATCTTGGCATAAAACAATTAGAATTGTCGTATCCCCGGCAACGGCGCCAATTTGTTGGGAGTCGAATCCAGCAAATAAATAAATAATATTCTACTTAGTATAAGTGAAAGTAGAGTTCGTGTCCACATGGATACAGACCAAATAATTATACCAAAAGCATTTTCGCACAAATACTATTAAAAAAGGGGGGGTTGGTATAGTTTAAATTAATGAAAATAAAACTAAATTAACAAGACAAGTGACTAAAAAAACGTTAATTAAATTTGTGAAATAAATTCAGATGTTAAAGCTAATTCCAACACTAAGGCAGTTTCTTAATTTGACCCGGACTTATGAACATTAACAATTATGGTGCAATGATCCTTTAATTAAACGGTTTGTATCAATACTAGACGTCACGCCGTTCGGACATCCACTCCATCTAAAGTCTAATCAAACGCCGTTCGTTGATTAGAGCCAACCCGCTACTCCAAGCTCACGCCGTTCGGATCTTAGCGTGCGGGTTGCAATGATAGAAGTATCGATTATAATCAAACACTCACGCCGTCCGGAGTGCTTAATTATATTGTTTAATTCTATAACAAATTTAAATTCATAGACAAACCTAAACCGTTATTTGTTCCTTTTTATCAAATATATAAAACCGGTTAAAGTGTTATAAATTGATGAACTCTATTAGAATGATTAACAAAGTGGCCAATTTTATCAACCAACTAATATTTTACCTAAAGGTATAAAATCAAGAATCAACCAAACAAACCATTCAAGAATCGGATCTCAAAAGAGTTTCACATAAGTCTACGAATCATAATTAAGAAAACATACCAAAGTGCCGGAATTAAAAGGTTCTAGCCGGACATAGCGGCTAGAGCAATCCAAACAAATACGATATAAAGCATAAAAATAAAATCTTACGAAACAAAAATAAAATACTAATTATATATATATTAAAGCGAGAGGTGTTGCAAGCAGTGGATTTTCAAGATTTTTTTTTCGCCCCTTTTTTTTTTTTGCTTTTTCTATTAAGTTTTTTTTTTTTGCGTTTTGACCACCAGCTTTTTTATTAGGTTTTTCTTTTCCTGTTTGGGCCACATTTTCTTTTCCTTTCTTTAGGTGTTCTTTTTTTTTCCTCATTTTGGCCACCAACTTTTTGGTTAGGTTTTTCTCCCACATTTTTTATTTTTCCACCGTTTTAGCCACCAACTTTTTTGTTACGTTTTTTTTCCCCTTTTTTTCCACATTTTATTTCTTTCTTTTTTTACGTAGTGTCCGTCTACGTTCGTATAGTACTTTCGTCTCCGTTCGTTTGTAACACCCTTTTTTGTTAAGTTTTTTTCCCTTACTTTTGCCACATTTTATTTCTTTCTTTTTTACGTAGTGTCCGCCTACGTTCGTATAATACATTCGTCTCTGTTCGTCTGTAACACCCGATCTTTAACCCAAGTTGCTCTACGTTCGTATGGTTTTTTCGTCTACGTTCGTTTACCAATTTTTTATGCGGCGTTAGTCTACGTTCGTACAGTACGTTCGTCTCCGTTCGTCAACGTAAGTTGTTTTAATTTTCTTTCCCAATTTGGACACCGACTTTCGTTTACGTTCGTATAATACTTTCATCTACGTTCGTATAATTCTGCCGTCTACGCTGACGTTCGTATAGTTCTTTCGTCTACGTTCGTATAGTACTTATGCCAACGTTCGTCTGCATTCGTATATTACTTTCGCATACGTTCATGTGCGTTCATATAGTTCTTTCGTCTACGTTCGCCTATGTTCGTATAGTTCTTTCCCCTACGTTCGATCTCCCATTGCGTAGATCATGGCCAACGGCGCAACGCGCCGTACTTCGAAAACACTAGTTGTCTTTAATGCAAAAGAGCCAAAAAAACCAAAACTCTCACTTCCCCTGCGGCGTGCCTCCTGTTCGATGATGTCTTCTCCAGCCGTCCAAAGATATCTATTATGTTGAATGATAATATTCAATAATAAACTCAATCATAATAATGATTTCCACATTAATGATTTCCATATCTGTTGCCTTCCAAAATCTCTCCCACCAAAAGCTCAAAATTCGTTAGAATTCTTTTAAATCATATTTTCAATTCAGCCCCTCTAGTTATGTCCATTCCACTTGCCAACTAAACTTTTTTTCAAAAACGCCAAGTCCAAGTAAGTCGCGAACTCGCCTCGTCACTGCTCTTGTCAATTCTTCACACCTACAAAATCAACCAAAACAGACCAAAGTAGATTCCATTCCACCGAAACATGCATTTAATGAAATTGATGCAATATGTACAACCTAAATGCATAAAAACGCTAAAACTAGCTACTAAAAAGAGTATAAAATATGCCTAAAAATGCAACTAACAAATCTCCCCAAGCTTAAACCTTTCCTTGTCCTCAAGGAAGTCAAGAATAAAGTTAAATCGAGGAGCGAACACGAAAACAAATAAAACACATATGCATGCTTGAAATAAAATTTTTTTTTCTTTTTGTCCCTTGGCAAACTTCATGCTAAACACATCCAACACATTCCCAAGACATAGACGACTAACATCAAACGGATTCGAATATAAGCCACAAACCGTAGGAACACATTAATTCACAAGACTTACAACGATCAAGAGATTTACGACCCAACAAGTCTAAATGGTGCCATTTTTTTATAAACCATGGGCGTACCTATTCAAGTTTCGCCTCCCTTCAAGAATCTAACCATACATAGCATGTACCCCTCACAATAATCACTCAACACTCGGTTATATATATAATTTGGAGTGATTCTCTCAAAACCGGACAATAAAAACATCGTTATCATAAGCTTGTACATTAATCAAATCTACACCTAATTGTTAAAACTTAACATAGATCAAGAGGGCTTTTTTTGGGGTTGGCAAGGGTTAAAGGTGGGAAAATATGGGGAAAATGGCGAAAACAAAAGAAAAGACAATCCGGTCTAATGAACAAACTTCTAAACACATAACAAAACTTAGTCTTTTCGACTCAATACTTTATTCTATTTTTTCTTTCTTTTTCTCTTTTTTTTCTTTTTTTTTTCTCTTTTTTTTTTTCATAATATACTCTTCTATCTTATTTCTATACATCAACAAAGTCACAATGTAAACACAACTTAAACCGGATGTAGAAAACAAATCATGGGTTAAATCAAAAGAAAAAGCCAAGGCTCAAATGGGCTACTATTGGGAATGTTTCAATTGGGTTAATAACAAAACAAACGGAAATAACGATGATGAAAAGGGCTCAACATATGGGTAATCCTAATGCCTCTGTCACTTCTATGTCAAATCTCAACCTAAGGTCTCAAAATGTATGTAATGCACAAGTTCTAAAACGATGGATCATGTCAGTATACACACATCAAACGAAACAATGAATATATGTATGGAAATTTTAAGGCTCAAAACTCACTGAACGTATGGAATTGGGCTGCCGATACAAGCTATGCATAGCTATCAACTATCCAGTCAACTACACCATCCTAAGTACCCCAAACATTTTATATTTTCTAAAAAAAATGACTATGTTGGGCCTACTTTATCCCGCAACTTAAAGAATTTGCGTCCTAATGCGTGTAAGCCCACACCGACCCGCCTTCAGCTTACGTTTTATAATGAATGAGACGTGCCTTTCGTGTGCAATCAGAAAACCTTGGGAATATTTTCTCAATTTTTTTTAATTTTTTTTTTTATTTTTTAATGCAAAATGGCTACTAATAATGCATGAAATATAAACAAACTAATGCAAACAAAAGAAATAGAAAATACCTCTCCCCAAGCTTGAATAAAGCAGTGTCCTCAATGCTCAGAGACGAGGGCGGAAGGCATCTAATGCGGCGGTGGAGGTGGCTGAGATGGCGAACCGGTCGCGCTCTGTTTGTTTATGACACGCATCTTTGTGCGACCTGAAAATACATATATTAGCACACCATTTAATTGATAAAAATCACCACCTTTTGATCTCTAACACACTTGCAAAAGGCATATGATGTTCCTCTAAAAATAAGTAATCAGGTTACATACCTCAAAGAACTGAGAGATGGGCAATTAGAATTTAACAATCTCAAGTTATACACAATCCATTAGATCACATTAGATGTACTTCAAGACTAATTTAAGGTTATTATATCAAATCAAACAGAATCAATAAAGCAAATTAATTCATGTTCACTTGTTTAACCATAAATCATAAAGTCACAAGATTGGGTCAGGTCATGTACATGAGGGGGTCAGGTAAGTGATGAGGGTTGGCTGAAGGTGGTTGGGGGATGATGGGGATGGCATGGCGGCTGCGAGTGTTGGGTTACGATGACTTGGCCAGAGAACGAAAAGAGAAAGAGAGAGAAGAAAGGGGAGAGACATACCTGACATAAGGCTGAAGAAGATGAGCGGCGGAGAGCGGCTGATATGGACAGCGGCGGCAAGTGGTGACCAGCTGTGGGCGGCGGCGAGTGGTGGTTGTGGGGTGGGGACGACGGCGGTGAGGAGTGGCGACGGAAGGTGAAGGTGTGACGTGGTGGTCGGGCTGTTCGGAGAGTGACGGCAGCGAAGGGTGGTTGTGGCTGACAGGAGGCTAGCGGCGGCGGTGATTGATGGCTGTGGGGGTGATGGAGATAGAGGTAGAAGGGGGAAGAGGATGAAGGTAGGTGATGATGAGGTGATGCAGAAAAGAAGAAAAGAAAAACAAATATTATGAAAACCCTACTTCTTCTTACCCGGTCAGGTAGAGGGTTGACCCGCCCGGGTCAATTCTCGGGCCCTTTGATGCTCTTTTTAATAGATTTCAACCCGCCTGGGTCATTGGGACACCCGCCCGGGCCAACTTTCGCACCTTTAAATTTTTTTTCTAATAAACTTCAACCCGCCCGGGTCATTGTGACACCCGCCCGGTCAATGTTCAACAAAAAAATAAGGTTCTTCAACCCGGCCGGGTGAACTCCTGACACGCCCGGGTCGTTTTATTTATTATTTTTTTTTTAAATTTTTTTTTTATTTTTTTTATTATTATTTTTTTTTTGCAACATAAATAAAAATAACTAAATACGGAACCACGGGTTGCCTCCCGTGCAGCGCCTTTCTTTCACGTCTTTGGCTAGACTTAGACCGAGTCTAGTTAATCCGGTGCTTGCTCAATAAACGGAAAAAACTTTTGGATGGTGCTTGATACTTTTACTTTTGGTGCTTTTTGCCTTTCTTTCTTCCATGTATCGACTTCCATCAACTCGTCCCCAAGCTTGAACTTGTTAATACATCTCTCTGTTGCAACCTTAGCGATACCTCTATCTAACACTAAATCTTGAACCTCATGGTTAGACAACTCAAAACATTTATCGGTTAGTGGTTCAATGATATCAATATAATTCAAAGATAAGACATCACTCGGGTAACGCATAGCATCATCTATATTAAAATTGATTACCTCCCCATCAAATTCCATCGAAAGGGTGCCACTATAAACATCGATTTTAGTCCTTGCGGTTTTTAAAAATGGCCTCCCTAACAAAATTGAACTGGAATTTGGGGTGACCTCATCCTCCATGTCCAACACATAAAAATCAGCTGGAAAGACTAATCCGTTCACTTGAACCAATACATCTTCTAATACACCTTTTGGGTGTACTATGGATCGTCGTCGGAGGTTGGACATTATAAAAACATGGATGTTCCCGGTACTGAAAACGATTACGAAGAAGGGGAGATTGTCGGTGAGCAACTAGTCATTTCTCCGGTGAAGACTCCGATGAATGTCGAGTCTTCGGAAAACGGGAAGTCGAACGATCAGTTAGTTGGACAATTAGAAGCCGAGGAGCCCCTGCATGGGGATAATGAAAATAATAATATCGACATTGGGGTGGGGGTCTCCTTGCATGGGGACAAGAAAAATAATAATAATGTTCTTATGGGGGATGGGAATGTTTGCATGGAGGCAACAAATGTTGGAGTATTTTCTAGACATGAGTCACATAGGCTGGATACTTTGATGGAGGATGGAGAAATTCGAAGTTCGAAGCTTGAAAACGAAAAGCAAGGGACCGGTCATATTAAACAAACAGGGATTGAGGATGAAAGCTTTTTGGATAAGCCCGCCTTGGGTAAAGTAAATGTGGGACTGAACGGTCAAATGAAGGAGAATCCCAAAAATGGTGAAGTTTTTTATTTTGGTTCGAGGGGAGGAGTGGAGCAAAAGACCGAGAAAAATGGTGAAGTTTCTTATTTTGGTTCAAGTGGGGAAGTGGACCAAAAGGTCGAGACTATTCCTAGAAAGTGGTCTAGACGTAGGAAAAGCCCAGTTCAACAAGGCCAAGCATCTGAGAGGAAAGGTGAGGAGAACAATCATATGAACGGGGGAGATAACACAAAAAGATGAAAATGGTATATCCAATTGGTGGTATCGTTGGAGAAATGCATCTCAGGGTTTTCATATGGTACAAATATAGGGCGATTAAACGCATTATGAAGTGGGAGAGATGCACGATTTTTGATGACATGGGATAGGAATTTTGTTGTAACAGTAGCAAATGTAGGTGATTTTGCGGGCGCTTTACATTGTGTTAGTGTCTTACTTGTACAATGTAAAGTATATTTTGGGTGTTGAATGAAAGTAATTTGCCGTTCAAAAAAAAAACTTTTTAGGGTGTCCAAATAGTATGACCTTTTTTTATTCTACAATCCACTTGCCACGTTCACTTTGCTGTTTATCCATTTTAGTTTTCCAACTTGTATAATTATAATAAAAAAATCAACTTAATTGACTTTTTTTTCGATAATCTCAACTCTATGGTACTAAAAATTCATATCTTTTTTTTAACGGCTAATTTCTCTTTCTCCTTATTTTTCACCTTACCTCGGATTTGAACCTGAGTCATTCCCCAAAGAGACTTTGCCTCTAAAGAGAGAAAAATAATCTAAAAATTCATATCTAAATTATTTTTCTCTCCTTAGCTTTTTTTATTATCTGTCACAAATATCTTATTTTATAAGGATCATGCCTCCATCATTAATGTCTAGTCTCATCTATTAGATTAATATATTATCAAATCATATATGTATTTTTTATTTACAACTGTATTTTCGGTTTGCTAAAAGTTTGAATAAAGTTGAGCTTAAATGAGTATAAGCACGGGCCTAAAAATAAGTTAGTTTAATATACAAGTTCAAACTCAAGCTTTACTTATCGACATCAAGTAGCCTTGCAAGCCTAATCGAGTCTATTAACTATACAGTTTTAAAGATTGAAAATAAAAATAATTTATTTGTTACACATACTCCTGGATTATTTAGTGGTCTGCGTACATGATTTCCATATGTGTGTGTTTGTGTAAATTGTGTTTATTTTTTTTATTTATTTATATACAAAGACAGCTTCTCGACCAAATTAGTTCGTGAAACGCAATCTAAATCAGGCTCCATTTCGAGGAGCTTCAAGTACGAATGGAACATGTGGCTACCCTCTAAGGTCAACATTTTTTTTGTTAGAGAGCAGATATGAATCGGTGGCCAACTCTTCATACGTTACAACAAACGGTCACATGCAACGGATAACCCAACAGCTAGTTAAATGTGATTGGCTCTCCTCCCCTTTTCCACGCGGTGAAATATTTCACCTCCACCAAAAAACGGCCCTAATAACTGGAGGGGGCGGTGTTCGTTTCACGGGGGGGGGGGGGTTATTAGCCCAAAAAACGCCCCAATACTCCTTCGATTACATATGATCTAAATGTTAGCTTCCACATGTGCCCTTTATGTAAACAAGTCGTGACATCAGTGAAACACATTTTCACTTTTGTTAGGTCGTAATGTTGCGGTCGGATTCTTCTATGAAGTAACAGAGGCCAGCTGCTGGGTCCGCATAATGTTGCAGTATTCAACCGTCTTCAAAATGGGAAACTCGATCATCTCGAACTTTCCAAGTTTGGCTTCATATTCCTTTTCGAGCGGCCTCCTATAATGATCCTCTTCATCAAAGCATCCGCCATTGATCGCATGATGGAAGCTGGTGTCAAACCCTTCCGCATACCCAGCAACGCAGGCAGAAGAAGCAATGGCGGTAACCTGGTCTCCGAGCTTATGCTCCTTCCAGAACTGCGTGAAGATCTGAAATAGAAAAGATCAAAACTGTTAGAAAATTTTCCTAGAAATTAACAAAGAAAAATAAACATTAAGGAGGTACTTACCCCGGTGACGCCTGTGATCATCACCCAGCGGAGGGACTCATGGGTCTTCTTTTGTGCGTTGTTCGCTTGATCAAGCAGAGATTTGGCATTTTCCGCCTCCAGCTTCAAAATAGTTTGGGCCTCCTCCAGGGAAGCCCTCTCTTCCTCCAACGTCGCCTTCTCCTTTTCCTAGGCGACCTTCTCTGTCTCCAAGATGGATAGACGCGAGGTCACGGACATGAACTCCTTATCTATGTTCTGGAGCTCTGACCTCGCATCCGCCACCTTTGAGTCTTTCTCCTCCAACACCTTGGCGTAACCTTCAGCGGTGGCACGAAGTTGAGAGTTGTCGTTTTGAAGCACTTGTATTTTCTCCCTCAACTTCATCATCTCAGCATTGGTGGGCTTACAGGATTCGGTTCACCTCTTGCTGGCCGCCACATGATCATTCTCCAAGGCCTTCACCCATCTCACAAGCTTATAACCTAGCGCCACATCAGACCTTTCTGCAAGACCAGGAGACCCACTGGACTGGGGGACGTGAAGGGGTAGGGTATCAATTCTTTGCACGTAGGCGCACTCTACCCCCACAACATTATTATCATAATACACCCGCGGAGGAATAACCATTCAAAATGGTTAAGTATAAGAAGCTACCACATCTCTACGGAGGTTCATCCGCAGAGCCTCCGCGGAGCACATTTTCCATATAGATCACACATGGGGTGCAATCCACCAACGTGGGAGCATGCGCCCAACTCAGCAATGGTCCCCCGTGGACAGCTCACAACCTGATGTGCCTCAGGTGTGGTCCTCCGTAAAGGCGCAGAAGCACGAAAGGTTCAACCCCCGAGCCCCACTTGCTGCACTGTTCCCTTGGTGTCAGACGTCACTTTAGTCCGTCTTACAGAAGGAGCAGAACCGCCTGACACACTCTGACGCATGAAGAAAAGGAAGCCCCTGCAGCCAATCACACCGCGCCACGTGGACCAATAGCAGGGCGTCGCTCCTTATCTAGTTTGCTTTATGTAAACTCCTAGTCCAAATCCAACTTGTTGGGCCGAAGGAAGACAGGCCCAAGCCCGTTACTTCGATCATGGACCACAACGCCTGGCCCATGTGTTCCCTATAAAAAGGAGACTACTCATCCTTTGAACAGGGTTGATACATTCTGGATTAAACACATAGACTTAGAATACTCTTTGTATCTCTTTCTTTATACTTGTAACTCTTTCGAGTACTAAAGAAGATCACATATTTCACAGTGGACGTAGGTCAACGAGACCGAACCACTTATATCTTTGTGTGTTTACATACGATTGTATCTCTCTCTCTCTTTTCTCCTACGGGCCACAGATCTAGTCTTGGTGTGAGCAAAGGATTATATCCTACACCGAACACGAGTAGTCACCCCACATACTACCCCATTACGCTCGTTGTTTCTTCACGTGTCATGATTTTATCAAAAGCAAATTTTGAAAACATTTCATTAGGAACTATAGTGGTGTATAGTCAACCCTTTTGACTGAGACCTAACTCCACGTGTTAGTTGTTTGTAAATGTGGTTGTTTCGATAATCCCTCTAAGACCCTAGACACGGGTTAATGACTTAATGAGACACCCTAGACAGGGTAATTAAGTGGGATAGGTTTGTCAGACCTATATAATTATTAAAGAACTCAAGAAGTTGAAAATTAAAGAAATTGAGGAGGCAAAGATTGAATTAATCAATGTGACAATGTAAAAAAAATAACATTCATGACGAATATTAAAAGCTTGTTTAGTTTACATTGTATTTGAGATTTTGAGTTCTTTAGTTTGTATTTGAGGTTTCAATGAAAGGCTCAACCTATTAACTTTATTTTGATCCATCCAACATAACTGTCTCCATTTAAATACTTAACAATTCAGGTTACAAGTGATATCCAATCCATAAAACTTTTCCCTAGTGATTTTATCTAAAATACAACTCATTTCATCGGTTAGATGGTTCGTCCAATCTCCAACTTTACCTTCTCTAAAGAACGCGTCATTAGGTATATCATCGCGTAAGTTCCCATGCTTATTAACCTCGCTTAAATTCTCGAAACTGCAAAGTCTAATAATTCCTTGAACTGCACCTTCACCCTCTTCCTCATCCGTGAAAGGGTAGCTGTTAAAATTATATACACTTATTATATACACTTGATCATATTATACATATATTTGTTATTGACACACTTTTGGAATTATAGGTTGATAGTTCATAATTGGATCTGGATTGACACAAGGTCGATGGGCTTGGAATGGAGACTGGATGCTTGGAATGGACTAGCCAGAATGGAGATCATATGCAGCCCAGTAGGAAGCAGCCCAGTAAGGAGAGGCCCAAGATCGTGTTATTATAACAGAGAGGATTGCCAAGCTGGCAATCCCCATACCACATTCGTTGCCTATTAGACGAACGAGATCATATGAGAGTGTGTTTTTTATAACTGATCTAACGGTGGTAATAGGCTCGGGTGTGTTTCTTCCGAGCCTATATTCGGCTATATAAGGAGAGCTCATTCTCAGTATCACAGTTTAGCTCTCGTTATCTTGTTTTATCTCTTGTTCGTCACTCTCACAGTCTAGAACGATTAGGGTTTGGTCTGCTCTTATTCATCTCAATAAGAGCTTAGATCCTTGTAGTCCAGTCTTGTTCTTGTTTACAGTGTTGTATTCTATAGATTGTTTAGAGTGTATTGTTGATTCATTGAGTCTGTATTAGATACTTAGATTCAGAAGTTCTTGAATAAAGTTTCTGTTGTTCTTTGTCTATTGTCTCTGAATCCATTCCTGTTGACATGGTATCAGAGCTCAGCTCTGGTCATCTTTTTTAGTAGCTTCCGTTGTTAGGGTTTTGTGTTGAGATCAGATCTTCCTTCATAGATCTGTGTCTCATTAGGAGTCTTGATTACAGATCTGTCTTATTTTATAGATAGTATCTGTAGTTGGTGTCTTCTTGGTAGATAGAGTTCTGAGTTGTGGATCTTGGATCTGGTGATCTAACCTTGGAACTTGGAGTTGCTGGGTTTTATTTGCTCTTGAGAAGGAAGATCTTCTTTGTTACTGAAGATAACTCTGATCTGAAATTAACCATCAGATCTAGGGTTTGGTTAAAGGATCTTGAAGCTGAAATTGATTTGTGGGCTTCTTACTTGCTCTCTGACTCAAAACCCTAAGTGAAGGTTTTGAGTTACAAGTTTCTGGTGAGATCGTTCCATTACTTTCTTGTTTAGCTTTATTTTCTTGTGTCAGTTGTGTCTAGGAGCAAGGCCCGGGTTAGGAGGACCGGTATTGGCTCATTATTTGGTTGTGTCTAGTTTAGACTGTTTTAATTGATTGATCTGTGTGATTAATTGTTTAGTCTGTCAAGTATCTGTGATCTGTGAGTGCTTGTGTGTGCTAGATCTAAGGATAAGACTCCCCTGTTAAGACATGGTCAGGCACCTTGAGTGATGAACCTGATATCTTGACACTGACAGGGCTTCGTCTTTGTGTGCTTGAGACTGCTTTTAAGATTCTTTGTCTTTAATTGAATTTCTTCTGTGTTTTTTGCTTTGTGTGTTATGGCTGACTCTAGTAGTGACTCTGGTGATGGTCGTCTTGGTAATGTTACTCTTGTTAGTAAGTTGGATGCTAGTGATCCTTTGTATCTGCATGCTAGTGATTCTGCAAACTTGAATATTGTGAATGTGAAATTGAAGGGTACTGAAAACTATAATGTTTGGTCTAATGCTATGATTCTAGCTTTGCAAGTTAAAAATAAACTAGGATTTATTGATGGTAGCTGTGTTAAACCTGAAGATGATGATGTGTTAATAAGACAATGGGATAGGTGTAATTCAGTTGTTCTGACTTGGATTCTGAATTCAATATCAGAAGAGTTATACTTAGGTCAAGTATACTCCAAGCTAGCATCTGAAGTATGGAAGGATCTAAAAGAAACTTATAATAAAATTGATGGATCAGTTGTATTTGATCTTCATCTTAAAATCAACTCTTTTAAACAGAATGGTTTAACTGTAGCTGATTATTATCATAAGTTGAATGTTATGTGGAAACAATTAGATCAAATTCTACAACTGCCTTCTTGTACTTGTGATGCTTCAAAAGAATTTAACAATTATAGTCACATGATTAGACTTATGCAGTTTTTAATGGGATTAGATGACTGTTATCAAGGTGTTAGAACCAATTTACTGACAAAGGATACTCTTCCTTCTGTCAAGGAAGCCTTTGCAGTAATATCTAGGGAAGAGTCCCATAGGAACTCTTCAACTGGTTCTAAGACTGGTCAAACAGTTAATTTTGTTTCAAAAGTAAATCAATCTACTGATTTTAATAAGAGAAATGTAAAGGCTAATCCTGCATTAAAATGTACTCACTGTAATAAAAATGGTCATACTATAGATAAATGTTTTGAAATCATAGGGTACCCAACTTGGATGAGATCCAAAGGAAATCCAAGTAAGAAAGCAGTTGTAGCCAATAATTTTGTTAATAGTCCTAATGTCTCTATTCCATCCTTGACTAGTGAACAACTTGCTAAGCTGATGAATTTTTTGAATGAGAAACCTTGTGATGTTGCTCAGAATTGTAATGTTACAGGTAGTTTGTTCTGTGCATCTTCTGTTAATTCTCACATTTATTGTTTTGTTAGTAGTAATGGGATACTAAAAGGTATTGGGTGGATATGTGATTCAGGAGCAAATGAACATATGGTAAATAATGAAAACTTTTAAGTGATTTTGTTGATGTCTCTCAACTTAATATAAAAGTTAAACACCCTAATGGCACTTTTGCATTGGTAACTAAAATTGGGACTTTACATTTGGCAGATGGTGTCATACTGCAAGATGTATTGGTTGTTCCTGAATACACTGTTAACCTACTATCTGTTCATAAGTTAGCTAGAGATAACAAGTTGTATATAGGTTTTGATGAACATACTTGTTATATTCAGGATTTGTTAACCAAGAAAACATTGGTGACTGGTAAACAAATGGATGGATTATACATGTGTGGCAATGCTTGTGTGTCTAATAAGGTTGGTTTAGATAATAAAAAAATGTATGACTTGTGGCATGCTAGACTAGGACATCCTTCAGATCAAGTATTAAATGTTTTAAAAACTAAAATAAGTTTAACAAACATAAATAACACTGATCCATGTGAAGTATGTCATAGGGCTAAGCAACACAGGGAACCATTCCCTTTGAGTCAACATAAAACTGTTAAATTAGGAGATATCATTCACCTAGATGTTTGGGGACCTTACAAAGTTCCTGATAGGGATGGTAATAAGTATTTCCTAACTATAGTGGATGATTACACTAGGGCTGTCTGGGTTTGTATGATGAAAACTAAAACTGAAGTTTTTGAATATGTTGTAACTTTTGTAAATATAGTTAACACTCAATTCAAAAGTAAGGTAAAAGTTTTTAGATCTGATCATGGAACTGAGTTTGTTAATAAACAGTTCAAAGAGTTTTGTAACTCAAAAGGTATCATACACCAGACAACCTGTGCATATACACCCCAACAGAATGGGGTGGTTGAGAGAAAACATAGACACTTACTTAATGTTGCTAGGGCTTTGTTATTTCAAAGTTCTTTACCTGTTCGTTTTTGGTCTGAATGTATATTGACTGCTGCTTATTTGATCAATAGGACACCCTCTTCTGTGCTAGCTGGAAAGACCCCCTATGAGTTGATGTATGGTTTTGAGCCTTTCCTTGACCACCTTAGGATATTTGGGTGTCTGTGTTTTTGTACAGTCTTAAATGAGTCAAATAAGTTAGAAAGTAGAAGTGAAAAATGTGTTTTCATAGGCTACTCTTATGAGAAAAAGGGTTATAAAGTCTTTAGCTTAGACAGTAAAACTATATTTTTCTCAAGAGATGTTAAGTTTTTTGAAAATTTTTTTCCTTTTAAAGAAAAAACAGTTTATGATAAATTTGATTCAAATGTTTTTAAACAAGTTACAAATATCAATTTTTTTGACTTCTATGAAGACACAGACTCAGGTATCTTAGGGGTAGATGATCCCAATGATGAGGGAAAGGTTAGTTTCTGAACATGGTTCAGATGATTTAGACTCAGGAACACATTTCACTCAGCAATCAGGTTCTGTAGACAGAACCTCTAAAGGCTTGGCTCATAAGTTACTGCCTAATCAGGCTAACAAAGAGCAGCCTAGTAGGAATAGTCTAGAATCTGATAGGGCAGAGGGTGTGAGTACTGAGGGGGACAACAACTTAGAACCTGAGGGTGATACTGAAAGACTATCTGAGTCTGTGTTGAGAAAGTCCAATAGAGAGTCAGTTTTTCCTAGAAAAATTTCTGATTTTATAGTAGATGGAAAAGTAAAGTATGGTTTTGAAAAAGTAGTAAACTATTCTAATCTGTCACTAGAAAATCAGTGTTTTGCTTCTGTTCTAAATAAAAGTGTAGAGCCTAGGAATTATTCAGAAGCTTCTAAGGATCCTAATTGGATCAAAGCTATGAATGAAGAATTAGAGGCTTTACATAGGAACAACACTTGGGACATTGTTGATTTACCCAAGGGTAGAAGTAAAATAGGGTGGTAAATGGATTTTAAAATAAAATACAAAGCAAATGGAGAAATAGAAAGATTTAAAGCTAGGTTAGTTGCTAAGGGGTTTAGTCAGAAAGAAGGGATAGATTTTGATGAAACCTTCTCCCCTGTGGTTAAACTTGTGACTATTAGATGTGTTATATCATTGGCTGTTGAACATGATTGGAAATTGTTTCAGCTTGATATAAATAATGCATTCTTATATGGAGATTTAAAGGAAGATGTTTATATGTCTATTCCTGAGGGATTTACTGATACTACTAATAGTAATAAAGTATGTAAACTGAATAAATCTCTTTATGGGCTAAAGCAAGCCCCTAGGATGTGGAATGCTAAGCTAGTTGCTGCATTGTATGATATTGGGTTTATCCAAAGTAAATTTGATGTTTCTATGTTCACTAAAATTCATGATTCTGTGTTTATAGTTTTATTGGTATATGTTGATGATATTATCATAACTGGCAACTCTTTAGAAGAGATTGAAAAGGTTAAACATTCCATTAAAACTAAATTTCTAATTAAAGATCTTGGTGAACTAAAATATTTTTTAGGCATAGAAGTAATTAGAGATTCTAATGGTCTATGTCTGACTCAGAGAAAGTATTGTTCTGAGTTATTGGCAGAGTATGGATTAACAGGCTGTAAACCTGTGGGAAATCCTATTGAGCCAAGTCATGTTGTTAATAACATGATAGTTAGTGATAATAAACCTCTAATCAATATTACTGGGTATCAACAATTAGTGGAAAGTTAATATACTTATCCCACACTAGACCAGATATAGCCTATACTGTACATTTTCTCAGTCAATATATGCATAAGCCTTATAAAAGTCATTTAAAAATTGCAATGAGACTGCTTAGGTATCTTAAAAGTGCTCCAGGAAAAGGAGTATTTTTTAATAAATCTGGTAATTATTGCTTAAATGCTTATGCTGATTCAGACTGGGGAAAATGTATAGAGTCTAGGAGGTCTATAACTGGTTTTTGTGTTTACCTGGGTAACAATTTGATTACCTGGAAAAGTAAGAAACAGCCCACTGTTTCTAGATCTTCTGCTGAAGCAGAATTTAGAGCCATGTGTGCTGTTGCTTGTGAAGTTGTCTGGTTAAAAGATTTGTTGAGTGAACTAAATATAGTTATAAAGCTGCCTGTTGAGCTACATTGTGACAATAGTGCAGCTTTAGCAATAGCTGCTAATCCGGTATTTCATGACAAGACTAAACATTTTGGGATAGATTTGTTTTTCTTACGAGATTTAGTAGCTAATGGTGTTATTAAACCTGTAAAAATAGATTCACAAAAACAGTTGGCAGATGTTTTTACAAAAGGTTTGTTAGTTCATCAACATGTTAATGCTTGTAATCAACTTCATTTGTTTGACCCATTTGGTCCAGGAAAATCAAATTGAGGGGGGGTGTTAAAATTATATACACTTATTATATACACTTGATCATATTATACATATATTTGTTATTGACACACTTTTGGAATTATAGGTTGATAGTTCATAATTGGATCTGGATTGACACAAGGTCGATGGGCTTGGAATGGAGACTGGATGCTTGGAATGGACTAGCCAGAATGGAGATCATATGCAGCCCAGTAGGAAGCAGCCCAGTAAGGAGAGGCCCAAGATCGTGTTATTATAACTGAGAGGATTGCCAAGCTGGCAATCCCCATACCACATTCGTTACCTATTAGACGAACGAGATCATATGAGAGTGTGTTTTTTTATAACTGATCTAACGGTGGTAATAGGCTCGGGTGTGTTTCTTCCCGAGCCTATATTCGGCTATATAAGGAGAGCTCATTCTCAGTATCAAAGTTTAGCTCTCGTTATCTTGTTTTATCTCTTGTTCGTCACTCTCACAGTCTAGAACGATTAGGGTTTGGTCTGCTCTTATTCATCTCAATAAGAGCTTAGATCCTTGTAGTCCAGTCTTGTTCTTGTTTACAGTGTTGTATTCTATAGATTGTTTAGAGTGTATTGTTGATTCATTGAGTCTGTATTAGATACTTAGATTCAGAAGTTCTTGAATAAAGTTTCTGTTGTTCTTTGTCTATTGTCTCTGAATCCATTCCTGTTGACAGTAGCCCAAGTAGCTCGCAAGCCGCTTCACATTATTCACGGTATCTATTTTCATATCCTCATATGTTAGGAATAAAACATTTTGTGGGTATTCTATACTTGCCTTATGGTACCCTTTTACATGGTCCCAATAAGGTCCTGTGGGCATGATACCTTTACTAAATAAGTCAAATGCCTCTTCAAGTGTAAGTAGACCACGTGATTTGTCTCTCAACTTATTTGCAAAATGAAACATGGAGACCAAAACATCTTTAGGGTTTCTACATAAGTAAACTAAACGGCAACCAAAATCAAGAACGGATCGAGGCAATGAAGTGTAAGGTATGTGGGTGGCAAAGAGGCGTGGCGAATGTACATGTGCATCAACATACGTAGGCGTGTTTCTATAAACTTCGGTTTCAATGAAGGGTAAACAGTTATGAGGGTTAGAGACAAGTAGAGGATGAGTTGAAAGACTCAAAGACGGTTGTCTTTATAGCGGTTTCTGTTTACCAAAGCAAACACAAGGGCCTTGAGCCATGTTGTGCCAGATTTTGGCAATGTAGCCAAGTAGATATCGGTTGGATGAGCTTTGAATGTGTCTTGTAAGGCCATCACGGTTTCAACTGATATTCGACGACTCGGCTGATGCCAAAAGCCTTGGTACATGTACAGGTTTTCAGTTATCCAGCCTTTCTCCTTTGGAAGCGTTGCAAGCCTATCTTTGTATCGATCGAAAATGAGGGCCATGTTTGTCATTTCTTGTTTGCCCTCATTGCTACATTTAGCTACAGAAGGAAGAGAGGAAGCATGAAAAGGCATTGCCATTGCAGGTTATTTGTATGGAATCAAACGATCGACGTTATTCATGTTTATACACCAAAATAATTTTATTTTACTTACTTTTCTGAATTTTGAAGTGTTCAAACATGGATGACATAAGACGTTTAAGGAATATTAAATCTTATAAAATCAAGTAGAATGATTATATGTGATTAGAATACATGTACCAAGAAATCTTGAATTTGATCACAAGTTTCGTTTAAGATTTGGAAACAAAAGGATAGAGATTTTCTACCTAGTTAAGCAAGTCATGGTTGCATAACTCGCTAGACGCTACCAACTCGGCCTACCGGGGAGTTGCGAGTACTTGGCCTAGTCGGGCGCAAGGGCGATTCTTTTAAGGTGCGGGGAGCCCCCCCCCCCCCCCCCGAATTTTCACTCAGAAGTTCTGATTATATAGTATTCATATAGAAATTTTTTGGCATATAAGGTTTCGACCCCTCGAAGTTTCGAGTCAAGATTCGCCACTGGTCGGGCGAGTACTCGGGGGTCGAATCGGCCTATGCGGGGAGTACTCGGAATATTCGGCCAACTCGACTATACTCGGTGACTCACCCTCTAGCGAGTACTTGGCGAGTAATCGGTCAACTCGGACAACTTTTGCAACTATGCCTGCAGTGAATCCTGTATTTTTTTCATACGTAGTTCTTAAACAAGTTCGGTAAAATGATTACTAATAAAATTACAAAAAAATTGTAATGCTACATATATAATTACATAAATCTGTAACATATCATAGCAAAATGTTAAGTTTTATTTTTCAAATTAAAGTTAAGTAGAGTCAAATTCTTAGAAAGAATCCCAAAGAGCCATAAAGTTTGGTTCTTGTTTAATTAGTGTGTCTCCAAGATTCTTGGGATGGAAGACTTGTGATTCTCTATGATATATACATGGTTGCTTTGAATGAAAATTAAGAACGTAAATCTATATAAACATCTAAAAGTAAAGTTCACTTCATTCAAAAACTGAAGAAACATAGAGTTTACTTTTGGTAGATCTTTTCTTTTTTAACAATCAACAAAACACCACATATTATTACCACCAAACTAGCAAGTAGCTAGCAAAAGTTTACACCGCAAAGGAGACAAAAAAACACTGACAGAATGCAACAATAAGAAACAAAACTATGAGCACAAACACCTACTCGATCAGCTCATTCTTGATGTGTCAAACCTGCGCCCAGGGGCGAAGCTTGGTTCGCCAATACAGGGGGCGGACTCATTTTTTTTCGATTGGTAGTGGCAAATCGGCGGGGGTCGGACTCAACCCAGGCTAAATTTACCTACGAAAATCACAAATTTCCACTGTTGCGCCAAAAACAGGGGGCAGGCCACCCCTGGCCCTCACAATGCTTCGTCCCTACCTGTGCCATGATTCCAAAGATAATTCCGCCAGTTTTGCCCGATTTTTAACCCATAGGTGGCTCATTATCTTTGTATGGTTAGCTTCCCCAAGATGAAGTCTTAAGACTTTTCACAGAAAACGCATTGCAGCCTCATGTGATCGAACCCTGTCCGCGACCATGCAGTACCTAGACTTCTCAAGAGAAAATGGGCTCGGGAACCTTGTAGATAAAGACTCAGATCCAATCCTTAGTTACATCATGCCAAAAAAGAATTGATGATCCACAGCCCAAATACCTTTAATAATAGAACATAAGTTCACACCCGTCCCATCGAATTGGAAATGCTACAATTTGTTTCCAAGTGACGCAAGAATAGGTGCTCCCTTTGCCTCAAGAATAGGTGCTCCCTTTACGTCTAAATAACAGTCTCGCGTCTAAAGTTTAGACGCAGAGACCTTAAAAATTAAAGCGTCTAAAGAACACGTGTAATCATCTGATTGGTAGACGCAAAATAGTGGCTCGTCCCTAATGTTTAGACGCATCAGTTGTTTATTTTGGGAAATATGTTTCGTCAACTGTTTATTTTGGCAATTATCCCCTTTTTTCTCATTAGAAATCTTGTAGTTAGTAACTAACGTGTTTTGTTTTTTTAAGGAAACTAACAGTATACTCGACAACGGTGTAGCCAAGTAGATATCAGTTGGACGTGCTTCGAAAGTGTCTAGCTTGTAAGGCCATCACAGTTTCTACCGACTGATACCAAAAGCCTTGGTACACGTACATGTTTTCGGTCTTCCAACCTTTCTCCTTTGAAGAATAGCAACCTTATCTTTGTATCTATCGAAAACGATGGCCTTATTTTCCTTTCTTGTCTATCTTCATTGCTTAGGAGCCAACCTTTTGTTGTAGCAAAGGTGGCTACAAGTCGTGTCAACTGTTCCTTTAAATCAATCACAAGCGAGTTAGACGAATGCTTGAAGGTAACAGAGAACTCTGTTGAATCTGAAAATTGGAAATACGCATATTTGATGGTAAGAAAATGCAGCTTAGCATGTGTTTGAACATTGAAGAAAGTGTGAGCTTGCAGAGTTAAAAAAGAAACATGTGGGTTGATCTAACAGACAGCCCATCTTGAAAACATGAAAACAGATGGCATAACTCACATATATAGCATACTACCAACTGCTTTTTTTTTTTTTTTTTCGATCACTAATTGTACTTATTATTAAAACATAATCGCGAAAAATTACTGCTTTTAAACAAGATTTAAAGAAAGATTACAGACATAAATAACCAAAATGCTAAAGATTAGTGAGGGATTATAAAAGCATAAATGAATCTCTTTAAAAAAAAAAAAAAAAAAAAAAAAAAAAAAAAAAAAAAAAACCACAAAAGCACTGACCCATGTATTGATTTTGATGATTTTATCATATAACTTGTTAACAAATCATTACATTATATTATAGGCAACATTTTCCATACCCATCCTGAAAAACCATTTTTATTATTAATACCTGCAACATTGGATAAAACTCTACAGTTAAACCCTTTACAAGAAGTTGACAACATTTTATTAAAACTAACACATCACAAAAGAAATTCAAGGAAACATTAAAGCAAACACAAAGACATCATTCTCATGAAAAGGCTAAAGTAGTTAAGCGATGAGGAAGGGGCAAAACGGTCAACATGAATTCTTCATATGTAAAGGTCGCATTCCCTGAGTATGTTTTGTCCTTCTCCTTGAACTTTTCAGTTAGCCCCTGAAATCACCATAAAACATATCTTTAGATAAATTCAAAATTATAAAAAAAAAAATTAATAACTTTTTCATTAACTTATTAATGGTTTCAATTGCTCTGATTGGATCATAATTTACAAATCATCAACTCTAATCTGTTGAACGCAAAAGTATATGTGTGTTAACTAGACACGTTTTGGTCGAGCAGAACAAAATGTGTGGGTTAACCCGAGCCCATCTGATCAGACCCGTTTTGATCCACGAAGGATTTAATGCAATGGCAAGAAGAAGTATTTGTAGGTCAGCCAAATCCAATCTGATCAGACCAGTTTTGACCCACAGCTGATCTATAACAAAATTTCAACAAAAAGGGAAAAAACGGGTCAAATGGGTTTTACCCAAACAAATTGTGGGTTAACGAAAAGCAATCTGATTAGATCTGTTGATCCAAACCCGACACATCATTCTGCAACCTCTATAACAAACGTAGTTATTGTTTAAAGTTTGACCAAAAGAATAGAGTTAACGGGTCTTCTAACAAAATTTCAACAAGAAATGGTCAAATGGGTTGAAAGCAAAAAAACTATTTACGAGTTGACCAAATCCAATCTGATAAGACCCGTTTTGACCCACAATGGGTCTCAAAGTTTAAAAAGAACGGAATCGAGCCTCGAGGCGAACCGAGGCGTAAGCCCGAGGCAGGATTAAAAAATAAATATAAAAATTATATATTGTATAAAAAAACAAAATAATTGATAAAGAAATTCTAAAACATCAAAGACACACATAAAAAACAAAATAACTGACATAGAAAATCTAAAACATAAAAAATCACATATATAAAACACACACAACCCCATGAGGCGCACCAGAGGCGCAAGTTTTCTTAGCGCCTCGGCCATTCGAGGCGCACGTACAAAATAACCTCATGAGGCGCTGCCTCAGAGGCGTTTTCTCAGCGCCTCGCCTTGAGGCGCGCCTCGAAGCACACGCCTCACCCGTTTTTTTAAACCATGATGGGTCTAATAACAATATTTCAACAAAAAAAGGAAACGGGTCAACTGGGTCAAGCGCAAAAAAAGATGCTTCTGGGTTAACTAGATCCAATCTGATCAGACAAATTTTGATCCACAAAGGGGCTAATGAACAGGGCAGATACATATTTGTGGGTTATCAAATTTTATCTGATCAGACCAGTTTTGACCCACAATGGGTCTACTTACAAAATTTCAACAAAAAAAGGAAACGGGTCTAATGGGTTTGACCCAAAACAAATTGTGGGTTAACTAAATGCAATCTGATTAGATCCAAGCCCGATCAATCATTTTACAACCTCTATAACAGATGTAGTTATTGTTCAAAAATTGACCAAAAGAATAGAGGTTTGCCAAATAAATAAATTTTGTTACATACCTTAACAGTCAAACAGCACCTGAAATCATCAAACAAGAACATTGTTAGGGATGACTAATCTAAATCTAATGAACACTTCAAGAAAATATGATTCTCACAAAAGCTTACTCAATGAAATTGTCATATTCAATGGCCTTGTTCTTTCCACCAGTTTTGTCAAACTTAGACACCAGTAAATCCAATACCACAGGTGAAACTGCAAAGCCCAAACTCAAGAGAGCCTCTCGCAATTCATTGGCATCAATCTGGCCACTACGATCGCGATCAAATTTCTCAAAATTTGCCTTCAAAAACAAGAAATACAAAAATTATTTGTTTGTTACAAAATTAATTAATAAAAGATCTCAAAATGATAATAACAAATTGTGATAAAACTCACCCTCCAGTTTTGTAAACTGTAAAAAACTTGAGTGAATTCCTTTGGCCCTGATTGCATCAAGAACAATAAGTTAATACAAAGAATTAATCATAGAAGACATTGTACACGAATATAAAGTGTATACACGATATATCTTTGATGTATTTCATAGATATAAGCATATAATTAGGTCGTGAAAACCAGACCGCTATCAAACAAATTCAATGGTGAGAAAGGTCGAACCAGTTGCCTAGGATAAAAAAAAAAAACCAGATAACATCATAATTACTTTAAATATATATATCATATAGCTATGTTGGCTATCCTCTAAAGAACAATACAAATATATTGTTTCTTAAAAAGAGCAGAAACAAAATTAGTGAATAGATTTTATGAAAGTGATACCATTTAATGTAGCTTTCTAGAATCTAGATATACATCAATGTCTTTCTAGAGTAGTAACCAAACATCTTTATACGTGTACGAATGATCTAAACATCGAACCCTTATAATTCAAATATATTGTCTTTTCATAAAGGCTATGCAAAAGCGGCTAGTCAAAAACCGGCTGATCCAACTAGTGACGGTATGTCAACCGAACCGGCTAAGGGTCTGGTTACATGTCCAATTCCAGTCAAGTTTTAACAGCTTTGCATCTTTATAGATCGTTTCATTTATGAAAATATGAAAATTTTGCATTAAAAGAAAATCACACACACATGTTTGGTAGGATGAAAACACGGAAATAAGTAACTATTGCTTCTCTGTATCATTTTTTCGTATTCTATTTCTTAACATAAAAAGTTATTTAAAAAAAATCTATCAAATCTTCCCTCGAAATATCGTTTATAATTTCTAAATATTGTTTTCATTTAATATGAATACATGTGTGTGTTTAATTTTTTTTCCACGTTCTAGAATAAGATTAGTTGAAAACGTAGTTGTATTCAAAATACTGTAGTCTCTATTTCATAAGCCATAGCAATTGCTAGTACATACCCGTAATATGACAAACCAAACCAATGTTGGTATTAGTTTTATCGAAATTGATACCAGTATTCGTTTTATTATTTTCGATCAATTGACGACATTATACTTTTTATATCCTCTATCAGTTGCGGTACCAAGTCCCAGTACCGTATCGGTTTGGGATGAGCTATGTACCGGTATCAAAAGTACTGATCCCGAATATCGTCATAATTGGGTTCTTGGTACCGAAAATGATAGGTATGGTATGGGTATTTGAAGGTTAAAATCGGTAAAATACTGGTACTTGATACTTAAATACTTTAACACTGAAAGTACCGATCCCAAAAATCGTCAAAACTGGTATCCGACACTGAAAATGTTTGGTATGATACGGCACGGTATTTGAAGATAAAAATCAGTAAAAATACCGGTACCGATCCAAAAAAACGTCAGAAAGTGGGTAACCAAACTGGTACATAAAATGATTTGCTACCAGTTTCATTTAGACCATTCGGTACTATTAGCTCATCCCTGTAACAAAACAAACCAAACCGATACCAAACCAAACAAAACAATATTCCACCACATAAATTCGCTTATAATAGTGATACACATGTCACCATCTACTAAACATGTAAATCATTTAATCCAAAACCCGACCCACCTAATCCACATGTACCAAAAAACAAGTGGGCCCATCTAACGCGTCTAAGTACACGTCAGCATTTAAAACACACAACTACCACAACACGCATCAACCGCCACGTGTCCAATCTCACACAATTCAATCTCTAATCGGAATCAGCAAAATAAAAAAAGTTTTAGAGAGAGAAAATAAAAGTTCTAGAGAGAGAAAGCGGTTACCGATCCTTCTAGCGTTGGTGTTGGTAAACAGATACATAAGCAAATGAACAGTACGGATACTAAAGCTCTGATTGTAAGAAGACAACGCTCTCTGCAGCTCCTTATCATCAATTATTCCACTTCCATCCTGATCAGCCACCTGAAAGCACGCAATCACATTGGGATCTGTGCCAGGAGGGAACGTCGACGGCAGAAGCGCAGCAAACGGACTGCCGTACGGTTGTGGTGGTGCACCGTAAGGTGAAGACGAGGGTTTATTATGGTCTTTTGGTGGTTTAGTTTGTGGGGGTGCACCGTAAGGTTGTGCGGGTGCACCGTAAGGTTGGGCTGGGGGTGCGTTGTAGGGTTGTGATGGGGGTGCGCCGTAGGGTTGGGATGAGGGTGCGTTGTAGGGTTGTGCGGGTGCACCGTAAGGTTGGGATGGGGGTGCGCCGTAGGGTTGGGATGGGGGTGCACCGTAAGGTTGTGCGGGTGCACCGTAAGGAGCGGAGGAATAGGGTTGGGATGAGGGTGGTGGTGCACCGTAGCCGGAGGGATTATGAGGGTATCCAGACATGGTTTTGTTTTGGGTGAGGAGGAAAGTGTTTAATGTTTATTGTAGAAACAGGATGTAATAATAATCTTCTTTATAGTGACTATAATGTAATATTACCAAAATGCCATTAACATATATTCAAATTGGAAATACTATTTATGGCTTTTTCATGAAATTTGGGTCACGGCATTTTGGTAAGCCTTTTAACGAGGCTCTGAACCATTCAGCACTTAATGATTCAACATTCAGTACATTTGTTTCAGCTTCTAAATAGAATTGTTAAGGCTGAACCGTTAAGATTTGGGATGTTGCTGAACCATTAAGCACTGAACTAGACTGAATCTTAATAAGGTTCTCCTAGTAATGTAAGACAAGAAAACTAACCATTAAGAAGTCATGATTCAGCACTTAATCAACCAAATAGCCCCTAAGTGATTAGCCATCTAGTGGTATTACTGGGTGAGAAACTATAAACCAACCGGCAAGAGTTTTGATTTGGCTTAATCTTAACTAGTTGATGCCTTGGTGGTGGGTCAAGGTGGCGGTAGGTAAGTGGTTGGCTTTAGGTTATGAACAAATGTTAATGAATAAAAGCGTAAAATTCTAATTCAATATTATTTTGAAAATTAATGGGTAGATTTATTGACTGATTCAAATGTGTCATATCAGTAAACCGAACATAATTAGCAGGATAGGCTTTGCGATTCAAAAGAGGATAGCGGCGCAGCTTGTTGTCCGCTTACCTACCATCTAAATGTAATTTGTTTTGTCTTGGTAACGAAGTTTTGGTTAACAATGTTATAAACTACAAACAACCCCTCATTTTGGTTTTGGTGTTTTTGCTTGAGATTGTAATTTGGGCTAATATCAACAACGTGCTTTGTTTTTGTTTGTTTTTTTTAAGATGAATGAAATAATAATTTGTTGTTATTACTAGAGATGATTAAATGTTTTTAGCCCACATTTCATTAATTTACGTGTTTTGATTTTTGTTTTTTTAAGATGAATGAAAAATTAATTTCTTGTTATTATTCCACATATTATTAATTTAACTTGATTTTTGCAAAGGTTGGTTGAATCTTGTCATACCAGGTAACGGAAGAATGTACATATCATGACACAGTTTCTAAAAATTTGAATTCTAAAAGGTAAATGCAAAGAAGTTTACGTTGAATAAAGTTCTCCAAAATAACACTTTTAAAAGTTTTAAGTTCTCAAAAGAAACTATACACTAAAATAGACATCGATAAAGCTCTCTTAGCACCCAAAAAAAAAAGTTTGCTGAAAAAAAAAAAAAAACTCCATATAACTCGAATTTTAACACAAATTTGCTATCATGTATGTAATTCGCTATCTGATTTAAGAGAATGTGGGTCCTTTTTTAAGAGATTGATTTTAAAAATGGGTTATCAGGAATGATTATTCTAAAAAGTTTTATTAAATGGAGAAATATGAAATTAATGAATTACGGGTATACATGTGATATTTGATATGTTTTGGTTAATATATCACATAATCGACGATCAAATTGGTCGAACATTTCTCTATTAAGAAACTAGTCTGTTTATAGCAATGGATGTTTTGATGAACAACCAAATTTTCATTTTTAGTCGAAGATACAAGAAAATAAAAGCATTAATAAGATGGAGGTGAGAAACGCACCAAATGAAAACATGTTGCCAACACGCAATTACTATGTAACGAAACGTAATTCAATTAAACATTATAATGTGATTTTATTGAGAGGTAAATCACAAATATCCTGTAAATTTATTTCATGTGACAGTTATTTATAAAATCAAAAAGAAAAAAGAAAAATTTAAGTTAAAAAAAAAAGAAGGGAAAATCACGAAAATAGCCTTGACTTTTGGGTTTTTACCAAACTAGCCACAGAGACGGTTCCCCTTTCCTGAGGCACCTTAACCGATTCCCATGACCTTTGAGAAAAAGAGTCACTAACATGTGGCCACGTGTCCCAAAAATCCCCAATCTCTTGAGAGGTGGCTTCCAGGTTCCGAGACCTCTCCAAGAGGCTTCCCATAAATATAATAAAAAAATAATCACACTTCCACCTCCATTTTTAAAACGGCCATAACTTTTTTATACGACATTATTTTTTAAAAAAAATTACAACATAAAAACAAGCTTTTCATCCTCTTTCATTTCCAATACCATATTGCTATACTTTAAAAAAAAAATTCTGGGGTTGATAGTACTTGCGTCTAAATGTTTAAACACTTGCGTTTAAACATATCTGTACTTGCGTCTAAATGTTTAAACACTTGCGTTTAACCATATTGCGTTTAAACAAATGTTTATAATATTTATTTCTTCATAATTAACTTGAATACTTATGTCATATAATTTTTTGTTTTGGAAAAAAAAAAAAGATTGTCTAATCAATTTCAATTTAAAACGTTAATTTGTATCAGAAGCAGCCTTAGAATTGAGGGAGATAGATATGTATCAGCCAAATATGTTCGACAATCTTCATCATCATCATTTTGTTGACATGAGTCACACAACGTCAGAAAATAATCTTGATATGCTTAGAGATGTTGATGAACATGATAGCAACCTGGGACCTCCTTCTGGCGACGATCAAGATCCTAATCTGCCTGCCAACAAAAAGAAACGTTACTATCGCCATACTCAACATCAAATCCAAGAATTGGAAGCGTAATATATTCATTCGCCTTAGTTAATCTTCTGTTATTATTATTGTTATTTTAATTTGTTTGTGATAGGTGAGACTTAAATCCAACTTATATGTATGCTTTAACAAAGCCAGAAAAGTTACAATGGAGGCTACATTTACACTATGATATTCAGCGTAATATATTCAGAAAAGTTACACTATGCTTTAACAAATCCAGCGTAATATATTCAGAAAAGTTACAATATGATTAAACGCAAGTGTTTAAACATTTAGACGCAAGTATAGATATGTTTAAACATTTAGACGCAAGTACTATCAACCCAGCAAAAAAAAAAAAATTTTTAAAAAGTATAGCAATATGGTATGGAAATGAAAGAGGATGAAAGCTTGTTTTTATGGTGTAATTTTTTTTTAAAAAATAATGTCGTATAAAAAAGTTATGGTCGTTTTAAAAATGGAGGTGGAAGTGTGATTATTTTTTTATTATATTTAAAACATGTGTCACATCCTTATTGGTTTCTTATGAAAAGCCTGTTGGAGAGATCTCAGAACCTGGAGGCCACCTCCCAAGAGCTAGGAGGTGACTATTTTAGTAAAAGCTATTTGGTCAATGGTTATTATGGTGATTTTTCAAAAAAGAATCAATTAAGAAGGTATTCTTCAAGTCAACATAAGGTGAAATATTTTAATCCAAAAAATATAATTCAACCGTATCTAGGATCCGTAACATAAACTTCATTTGAATTGTGATGATTTTTTATTCTACAATCCAGTTGTCACGTTCACTTTACTGTTTATTCCATTTTAGTTTTCCAACTTGTATAATTATAATATAAACAAAATCAACTTAATTGACTTTTTTTTTTCGATAATCTCAACTCTATGGTACTAAAAATTCATATCTAAATTATTTTTCTCTCTTTAGCTTTTTTTTTTATTTTCTGTCACAAATATCTTATTTTATAAGGATCATGCATCCATCATTAATGTCAATGTTAGTCTCATCTATTAGATTAATATATTATCAAATCATATATGTTTTTTTATTTACAACGGTATTTTCGGTTCGCTAAAAGTTTGAATAAAGTTGAGCTTAGATGAGTATAAGGATGAGCCTAAAAATAAGTTAGTTTAGCATACAAGTTCAAACCAAAGCTTTACTTTACTTAGTGGTCTACATACATGATTTCCATATGTGTGTTTGTGTAAATTGTGTTTATTTTTTGTTTATTTATATACAAAGACAGCTTCTCGACCAAATCAGTTCGTGAAACGCAATCTAAATGAGGCTCCATTTCAAGGAGCTTCAAGTATGAATGGAACTGGTGGCAGCCGTCTAAGGTCAAGATTTTTATAGAGAACGAATATGAATCGGCTGCCAACTCTTCATGCGTTGAAACAAAGAAGAATAAATGTTAGCTCCCTCATGTGCCTTTTATGCAAACAAGTCCCGATATCAGTGAAACACATTTTCACTTTTGTTAGGTCGCAACGGTTATATGGCCGATTATTAGCAGTTGATGTAAAATTCCTTCAATTATTAGCAGCTGATGTAAAATTCCCCTGATTGTTGCTTATTGGTGTCTCTAAAAAGCTAGAAACAATTTGGTATGTTTTAAGAAGGTCATCTCTTTTGCAAGCATAGTCAAAGAAATCAAGATCATTGAAATTTGAGATAGAATCATTGGTGTAGTTTATAAACTTTGCGAACAATTAGTGTTATTTATGTTGTTTTTTCTGGTGTATTCGTGTCTCTAGCTCCTAACTAATGCATGTTTTATCTTTTTATAGAAGTTTTGCTGCCGTTCAAAGAAAAAATATTAATTGAATCATTGACGATTAAGATTATTGATGCTTAACGCGCAAAGCCGAAAAAAAAAAATGAGTTGAATCCAACCAGGTTGACTAATAGAAAAAGTCAGCCATTATTTAGCCTCCTCGCACCAACCCAATGATCCAGTAGGGCCGGCAATTTTGTATACGAACACGATTATCTGACACGAACCTGAACGATCTTAACAGGTACAGGTATGGCTTTAACAGGTTTCGTGTCCTAAACAGGTAGACACGAATTTACCTGTTAATTTTCGTGTCGTGTACAAGTACTCAGGTTTCGTGTATCGTGTCTTAACAGGTTCGTGTATTAACAGGTCATGTATACACGATTTGTCAGCCTTAAGTATAATGTTCACAAATAGGTACTAACAGGTACGCAAACAGGTATTAACAAGTACATAAACAGGTATTAACAGGTACGGAAACAGGTATTATCTAGGTCTTTGGTGAATTTTTGGAAATTTACTCTTACTAAATAGGTTTGAAAACATGCGATTAATATAATGGTTACAAACAGGTATTAAAAGGTACTTTTCGTGTATACCTGTTAAAAAAATTAACAGGTTCGTGTATCAAAAAATAGACACGAAAATTTTCGTGTCGTGTACAGGTAGTCAGCTTTCGTGTATCGTGTCTTAACAGGTTGTGTCTTAACAGGTCAGGTATACACGATTTGCCAGCCCTATGATCCAGAGAATAACTTTGACTTTGTTTAATATAATAAAATACTTTTATTAAAACTTATATTGAATAAACAGAATTAAATTAACCAAATATTGATTCTAGACATATTTACATCCTTAGGAGTTAGGACAGCATACTTTAACAAATAATTCAATAATAAATAAGAGTCGAGCTAAAATTTATAAAATTATTAATAATCTCAGCTTGACTTTTAGACATATTTACATCCTTAAGACTAACTAGTAGGATTTCCCGCGTTATGGTGCGGGCATTTGGTCGGTATTGCTTCGATCAATTCATTATAGTATTGCCACTCTCTATGGCAACTGAAATAGAGCTCAAAGAATAATTAGTATCAAAGGATATCGACACATGTTTTATGTCGATTAAAAACATAAAAGCAAAAGGTGCTAATAGCATCGATATCAATTTTTTTTTTAAAGGCTTAGTTCAGTGGAAATCCTTGTACAACCCTAACCTATCGGTCCCAAGTTCGAATCCCTACCCACACACTGGTATCCTCCTTGCCTAAGCTCAAACTGTCACGGGGAATTTTTTTTGTTGTGTGCATGGATTGAACTTGTGACCTACCCCCATGATGGGAACCCCTAAGGGAAAACACACCCCACCTCAAACTAGCTGGGCTGGAGATCATTGGTAGTATCGATATCGATACCCTTAGTGTGTTTTTTTTGGAAGGTGTAGATCAGTTGGAAACCCATTAGCTTGCTTCAACCCTTTTTTGCGAAAGTCAAGCCCACGGGTTCGAATCGGCACCCCACCGAAGCAGAGCTGGAATAACACATCCATAGACCACACCCACATGGGGCATTTATGCCACCAGTGGGATTCGAACTCGGGACCCCGTGCGGAAACCTCTCTTAGGGAGTGAACCCTCACATCCTCAACCCGCTGGGCTGGAATTAGGGATGGCAATCAAACCCGAACCCGATGGGTAAATCCGAAACCCGACACATTTGGGACGGGTTGGGGGTCGGGTAATAGGGTATGGGTCCGGGTATGGGATTTAGTTTTTATTTTTTTCGCGGGTTTGGGACGGGTTTGGGATTTGATGATATACCAGTTTACCCGACCCGATTACCCGATAAAGTATACCCATTTACCCGATTAGATACCCAATATGTTTTTCTTATATGTCTTTTTAAATATGTATGCAATAATATATCTAATTGTACATCTAGATTACCATCTTGTGCTGGAAATTACTAAAAAATAGTGTATACTATTTGTTATCTATGTCTTAGAGTGTTTTTATATGAGTTAAGTATTTTATATTCATACATTATGATCATTTACAAGTATATTAAATAATTCTAAATGTAATTGGTTAGTAGTTATCCAATAGATACCCGATTGGTTTATGGTCGGATATACCCGATGGGTAAGTTTTTAAAATTAATGGGTGTACCCGAAACATGTGGGTATACCCGACACCCGATGGGTAATTACCCGACATAAACCCGACGGGTTTTGGGACGGGTTTGGGACAACCATACCTAATCGGATATGGGGTTGAGATTACCTAAACCCGTCCCAAACCCGACCCATTGCCATCCCTAGCTGGAATCATGGGACGATACCCTTAGTGTGTTAATCAAGTTAATTAGTTAATTAAATTATTAACTTTGAATCATAATTATAAAAATTAAGTTTGATTAAAAACGTATGAATTAAATTTGTGTGATGCAACACAATATAAATTAATGCCTCGCAAAGAAGCATTTGAACGGTGGCTTTGAGTATCCAAGTTGACAGCACCATAGAAGACAACATGTACCAATTATAAATTACTAGTGTTCACAATTAGAATTGTTAGTATTTACAATAACTAATATGTTCATTTTTTCATGCCGTTCAAAAAAAAAATAATTAATATGTTTTGAGCTTCATAATTGTAAAAATGTTGTTATAGCGTTTATAAAAAGAGTAATGGAAATAAATAATCCCAACTATTGCTCTTTAGCCGATAATGGTCCCAACTACGAAAATAATCACTAGCGGTCCCAACTTTCGACATATTGGCCACCAACGGACCCAAACTAACTGAGGCTACCTCCGTTAGTGTGATGCTGATGTGGCATGCTGCCGTGGCAAAATGATCCTACGTGGCATCCTAGGTGGCAAAAATGATTCTATGTGGCATCCTACGTGGCATCCAACGTCAGCATCAGACTAATGGAGTTAGCCTCGGTTAGTTTGGGTCAGTTGGTGGCCAATATTACGAAAGTTGGGACCGCTAGTGGTTATTTTCCTAGTTGGGGACCATTATCGACCAAAAAGCAATAGTTGGGATTATTTATTTCCATTACTCCTTTATAAAATACTTTTTTGCAGTATATTTGTTATGTAGTTTTACATATCTTTTATGTATGGAGACACACTTGTATTATTGTATATAATTGTAGAACTTTTAATTGGAAATAAAACTATTATAGGAAGAAAAATGACATATTCATTAATCACAATAATACGTTTAGTGAGTATTTTTTTTAACCGCGAAACAAAACTTTATTATAATGCTAGCAAGACATTAGCAAAAACCCGGAAACATAGTCCGACAAAACACTCCGAAGTTTAGTGAGTATTTAATTGCTAACTATTTAGTTGTACAGAAGACCAATTGCAGATTATCAGCAAGGCTGTCACTTTCTTCAAAGAGAAAAGAGTTGACTAATGGATCTTTTTTTTATTTATGCTGGACAAAAGATTTAAAAAAATAAGATTGTATTTTTTTTAACTATATGAATTAGGGGTGCGAACGAGCGAGCTCGAGCCTGCTCGGACTCATTTAAGTTATAAAAGTTCGAGCTCGAGCTCGGCTCGATTAAAGCGCGAGCTCAGCTAGATGCTAGGTTTCGAAGCTCGAGCTCGACTCGGGCTCGGCTCCTTTATTAGTTAAAAATTAGAGGGTGTTTGGGATTGAGTTTCAAAACTGCTTATTGACTTATTGGCTTTTTGAAAAAGCCAATAAGTCAATAAGCTGTTTGTGTAACCCAAAAGCACTTTCTGTTTTTACTTTTGGCTTTTGGCTTTTAAGGGTGAAAAAGCTGTTTTTGAAAAGCTAGAAATCCTGGCTTTTAGCTTTTGGCTTTTGGCTTTTGGAAAAAATTACAAATTTACCACTCATACAACCAATATTCGCAATAAGTTGAGCGAAACACTTAAAAAAATAACAATTTATTGACTTTTTGACGTTTCTCATCTCAAAAGCTAATCCAAACACTTTTTTGCTTTTCAAAAAGTCATAAGCCAATAAGCACTTTTGACCAAAAGCACTTTTGCATTTCCAAACTCAATCCAAACACCCTCTTAATTTATATTAACTGTAATACTTATTTTACCGGAGTATATAATTTGCTTATTTATTCATGGTTTTATAAATACTAATTATTATATATAAATACATATTTAATATATTAATTAAAATTTATATAAATAGTGGGCTCGTTAAGGCTCGCGAGCCAGCTCGAGCTCGATAAACAAAGCTCGAGCTCGTTTACTAAATGAGCTTGGTTTTTAAGCTCGTGCTCGTTTAGGCTCAGCTCGTTTTGAGCTTTTTTCGAGTCCGAGCTCGAGTAGCTCGGCTCGTTGCACCCTTAGAAATTAGTCATATATTTATATTCTTCACAGAAATGTATTAGCTATGGTTAACTAAATATTAGATAACTAAACGTTAGACTATAAGAGGGGGGGGGGGTGTTAAAGTTAAAGAACAAAAAAATCGGTCAATCAGAAGCCTCCACGTGGTCAGCCTCCCGTCCTCCACGCCCCTGCAGGGCGGTGTTCCCCCATGAAAAGCTTTCCCGCCCCCCTCCGTTTACTCTTACAATAAATCAAACGTTAAAACGCTCTTCGGTTGTTTGCCGGTTGATGAGTTTTGAGTTGTCAGGTTGTAAACATAAAACGGTAGAACCGTTCAATTTATTTTGTAACTTTATGAAAAGGTTTGTAAGTCTATAAAATATATAAATTCTTTAAATAAAGCTTAATAAAATAAACATATTAATTTACAACAAAATATAGGCATACTTCAAATTTTGTTGATAAAACTTAACTTAGCATTGAATATATTAATTTACGGTATTAAAACTAAACTGTTATTAAAATTACTAAAGTGCTTACAAAGGCTAAATGTAAAAGTTGATGATGGCTTGAAAATATAAAAACGTTTTAGAGATGAATCATTGTTTAAGAAAAGTTTGCCAAAAGCTTTACAAGTATTGCAAATTTGTTAAATTACAAGACAGAGTTTTGAAGGTTTTTATGTTGTAAAGCTCATAATGACCAAGTTACTAAAACAGTTGTAAACTGAAAGGGGGTACATAAATATAAAAAAAATAGAACAAATTGTGAAAAAGGTTCATACTTGGAAACATGGCTGCAGAAATTCTGCCTAGCCTCCAATTACTCACTGATTAATTGCTAGTCAGAGGTTCACCGAGTAAACACCGTTTAATCGTAAGTCAGTGGTTGTCTAGCGATTCCAACCAAAATCTGTAAATTTCGGTCAGATATTCCGACCAAGACTCTTTGCATTCTAGTGGTTAATCCTATATTCTTAAAGATATGGGCCGAGAAAAGGTTAAAACATGCCTACTTAGAAAATACATATAAAACGTGTGTTTATATGTATATATAACTGAAAATTACATATAAAATCTCGATCCGATTATTCACGATTAATCCTTACTAATTCCGATTAATCGCTAGTCAGTATCTCGCTGACCAACTAACGCTTAGCGATTCTTACAACGCAACAGCTTGGAAACACTCATTTCATGCATTGGAGCTTGAGGAAACCTTTTCTTTTTAACAAAGGGGACACATGAAACGGATCCTAATAAGTTGCATGTACATTAGTGATTAAAACTATAAATTCCTGCCCAAATAATAAAAACCTAAAATACAGATAAACAAAAACATATAACCTGTACAAAACTATCATATAATCATATAATTTGGCCATCAATGGGTATCCCATCCTCGTTCGCCCGCCTAATAAGAAAATAAAATGACACCAATTTTATAACCACTCGCTCAAGTCACTTGAGATGGTTTCTTATATAAATATTATATATAATTAGCATTCAATTGAGTCTTCAGGCAGAACAGTTGGTGTTGTAAATGCAGGTTCAAGATTCATATATCACAATCCTTGTTGGTCATTTGGTTCGTTGGGGTGTTGGTACATCGAGACATCAGATTCTGCTATCGTATTGGATGCTGAAGAATCAGGGTTTTTAGGACCTTTTACAGGCCTTGATTTTGGTGTTCCTTTTTCGGTTGTAGCTTTTCTCTGCAAATGAAACAGGTTTCAGTTATCGGCAACAAAGAAATGTCAGAAAATATATAAATGCTAATGTAACCCATAGGCAGTTGTAGTCTTTGTGAAGATTAAAAAATAAACTAGAAATAGAACACGGGCAGGTTAAAACAGGTAAGGTTTTATGCAGGTCAGGTTATAGATTAACCTAAAGAAAGTTCAAAACTTTTTATAAAAGGGCAACCTGCGTGAAACAAAAACGAGCTTGACAATTTTTTAGGGATTTTTTAGCAACTAAATTAATTTAGGTGCTCAACAGAAACTGTGTTTTTTCCACATATGTCTTCAATTTTAGCAACCAAATTTATCTCCGAATTTAGTAACCAAGTTACATTCGTATACCAATTGTAGCACTGAATTCAGACCAAATCATTTGTAAGTTGCTTCCTGTTGTACACCTAATTCAAAGCTGGTTGCTAAAATCAGAAGAAATGTAAAGTTTGATTTTATTTTGTGATGTTTGGTTTTTTAACAATTTAATATGTTAAAACAATCGAATATGATTATAAAAGTTATATCACTAAAGTAAAACTATTAGTATTTTAAGTTAGGTGATAAAGGATGCATAAAACCATTTGTTCAGCAACTTTCATTCATCCCATTGGTTTCATACCTTCTTACTGGACATTGGTTTATCAGCAGGAGAGGTTGTGTTTGCATCTGGTGGAGGTTCAAGAGCCGTAAGATCTTCAAAGCGTGCATCACCTTCATCGTCTATCCTTATAGCTTTTGTCCCACCTTTTCTCTTGTGCCTATCCTTGACCTAAAATTTATACAATTGAATGCGTGATAATCAGATATAATAAACTACATATCAATTTATTTAAACATTCCCACATACAAATTTTATAAAATCTATGACAGTTTTCGAGTCAGACCCAACCCAAACGACCCACTACCCAATGGCAGGTTATCATACCTGTGGGATTTCTTTTAGCTTTTGCTCCATTTGTGCATCATCAATGAGTAAAGAAATAACATCTTCAGGAGCCAATATGTCA
This sequence comes from Ambrosia x helenae, assembly GCA_030844895.1. Lineage (NCBI taxonomy): Eukaryota > Viridiplantae > Streptophyta > Magnoliopsida > Asterales > Asteraceae > Ambrosia > Ambrosia x helenae. Next base: position 10,935 of record JAUTDX010001352.1, on the reverse strand, counting down.
CCCTGTATGTGGCCACCAGTCATTACAAGATGCTGGACTGTACTTTTTTGGCTAGCTCTTTGTAATATCTTTTCTTCAACTGTTTCTTTGCAAATTAACCTATAAACTGTAACCTGCATCATGAAAAACATAAGTCAATTATTAATCCCAAAACCATTTAGATTTGATTAAAACTAGATCATAAATACAAAATATAAAATTTGCAAAAGATACAACATGGAGATTATTATAAACAAAAGTTAACAGCAGATAAAAGCCAAGTAGCTGTTCAAGGTATGATTGTCCCATATTCCTTAAAACACCTTTTGTCCAAAAAATAAGTTCTCTTTTATGTAATATGTATAACTAGACTATAAATATGATTATAAAAATTATTACTTCAGTAGCAGTAATTTTTTTTCCAGAAGACAATTCCGGAGCTTCTATGCATATAAAATACACAATGAGAGACCTAAAACCAATTTCCTTCTTAGCTAATATTTTTCGTTAATTTACATGTTTGACCCATTATAAAAACATAACCCGGACAACCCATTTACATATTTTCTTTTTAGCTATTTTCTGTACTTTATCCGTTTTGACTCATTAGATATAAAACATATAACCGGACAACCCATTCGACCTGTTATCTGTTTACCTATCTTTTCCATTTTACTTGTTTGTTCCGTTTTGAGATAAAACATAACCCAAAGGACCCATACATAAGTAGATGCCTCATCAAGACACATGGGCTTAAACTTTATGTGAAAAAAAAAAGTTAATGATGAGAAAACTAACATCTTTAGTCTGACCCAAACGGTGTGCCCTATCCATGGCTTGTAAATCCAGTGTTGGATTCCAATCACTTTCATAAAATATGACTGTGTCAGCAGCAGTCAAATTGATACCGACCCCACCAGCTCTTGTGCTCAGTAAAAACACAAAAATATCATTTCTACAACAAAAAAAAACAAGTGTTAGCCAAAGAACAAGTGTATTTTAGGGGGACTTAGGAACTAAAAATAGGGCCAATGTCACAAAATAGCAATATACTTTTGGCATTTTGGTAATTATAACTATCTTAATCTGTTTTGGCGATTACAAGCTTTTAAAAGGCCTGCTTTAGTAATAATAGCACAAATATGTAAAACTTAACAACCAGATAGGGGTAACGAAACTCAGTTTGTTACCAGATAGGGGCAAAAAAAAGTTCAAGTGCCAATGTAGAGCGTTCAAAAAACTTAAGATTAATTGATTACAAAAAGGATGGAAAAAATGTTATCACCAAAAGTAACTGCTATTTTTTTTTTACATTAACCCAAAAATACCCCCTCCATAACCTGTCTCATGATAAGTGAAACATATAATTCAATATGAGAAATATTAAGCTCTATGGATTGGGATTCAAGTCATTCAACAATGCTCATTAAATTGCCGGTAATGTGTATTATGATTATAGTGAAATAACAAGATAGATAGTCTACATGTAAAATCACAATCGCGAGCAATTATCTTGGTAATTGAATGAAGATCATTTGGGTCTAGAAGTTTGTTTTAAAAGAACCTTCAGCTATAAAATACCTAAAAAGAAGGAGAAGCAGGCATGTAATAGAAGCAAACGATAAACTCTTCCAGAGTTCCAGCTTTTAGCAATCCACTTCATTAGATGCAAATTAGAAACCAACTTACACTTTTATAACAAATCTTAACAATTAAGCAAACAGTTTACTATCAACTGCATTGGTTGAATTTTCAAGATTGCTGGCATGGCATCTTATGTATCGTTTTAGTGTATAAATTATAAGCATCTTTTGCCTATGTGGTATCCGATATGGCGCAAGAATGGCATCAACCAGTGTCATTTCGGTATATTGATTTCTATTTTGTGCATAACTTCAAGTTAGGTGCTACAATCGGGAAAAAGATGTGAAGCTGTTTCTATTTCATGCAATTTGCCCTAAAAATGTTGCAACAAAACTGGGAGACATTACAAAATAAGTAAAGCAATAGGAAATCATAAAATAAGAATGATATACTATTCTCACCTTAGTTGGAAGTCTTTGACCATATCCCTGCGGTCTGTTATGGTAGATGATCCATCAAGCCTCAAGTATCTGTACTTCCTATAGTTCATATAGTCCTGAAGATTGAAGAGCAGTTATCAAAAACTTATTTCCACAATAGCTCCTCAAGAGAATAGGAAATAGATCAGTTTTGGATACCTCAATAATATTCAACATCTTGGTCATTTGTGCAAACAGGAGAACACGATGATTTCCTGCACGCAAGCGCTTCAAGAGTATATCCAATGTTTGAAGCTTCCCTGAATCCTAAAGGATTAATCAAAAGAAATGCAAGTTAGCAAAAAGACCAGAAACGGACAGTATACACAGGTAACAATTCACCTACAAAAATTTAACTAAAAAGAAAGCGGATAAAATATCTTCCAAAGTGTATCAAATGCATAAAATCTCCTTACTTTTCCGAAAGAAAATACTCCCATCAGTCCAAAAAATTATTGTCCAATAACAAAAATATCCCATTTAAGATATGAACACTTAAATGCATTTTTTACTTATCATCATCATCATCATCATCATCATCATCATCATCATACTCAGTTAATCCCACCTATAGCAAAGCTAAGGTAGGGTCTGAGGAGGGTAAGATGTAGACAGCCTTACCTCTATCCCCTGAGAATAGAGAGGCTGCTTCCAGTGAGACCCCCGGCTCGATGTGGTTTTGTGTCAAAGCCTTGGACATAAGGCACATAACACTTAGCAATCGGGACAAACTCGATTGGTGCATGTACCCCCCTTGTCTTTTGGCTATCAACGCCACCACATGATGCATGATTAACCGTCCGTCGTTTTTAACATTATTTTCACGAAATTAGTAAAATAACGTTAAAACTAGTGCAACTTTACTTTTGCCCCCCAAGGGCCACACATATATACATTATATGCGCACACCGTAAGTGGGGCGTATTTTTTTTACCCTTAATGCATTTAAGGTACCATTTGACTTGAAAAACTTGAAAAATTTATACAAAAAAAGTTCAAAAACAATAAATGGAAATTAGCAAATTTTAACTATCCATTTGTGACACTGGACAACTACTTTGGGACGAATAAAATTGAAATGTGGGCAATATTTGACATTTTACATAAAAAAATAGTAACAATCTTTTGCGGGTCGTCCCAACTTGCTTTACACAAGCTATAAAAGTAATCTATTTTTAGGAGAACCCATTACCCAACTGCATGTCCGACCCATTTTCTAGTTCTGATAAGAGATGTATAAAAGCATGCAAGAAATGTTATATTTTCATACTGTTAGCATCTTGGCAGGATCAAAACTCTGCATAGGTGGACATGAACCAAAGATCTTGTGAGTGAGCTGAAGAGCAGGTTGCAGAACAGGTAGTTCTTCATTGATTTCTTGTATCAAAGGGTGAGGAACACCATCTGGTTTTCTAGGTCCATTCGAGTCGGACGTGCGTGCAAACCCAAGCAATAATCTCTTAATCCAAGGATTATGCAATTCCTCAACTTTTCTGCAAGCAAAATCTCTATCTGGACAGTCTGCATCAATCTACCAACCACATAATGTACAATGTCAATAACAGATATAATTATAAGACAGCTAATATATTAATGATTAAAATACCACGCTATACCGTCCCTCAATGGGACTTAGAAAACTTAATGAGCACAAATCAACCTATCTTTGTCTTCAAGACTTATACAAAATGATTTCATGAGAAGGCCAGAAGCTATTTTGACATTAGCTCTGTCTAGACCAGGCAAATTTACACATTTGCTTATGAATGAGTCAGTCCGGGTTATTTTATTTAACTCTAAATAAGTCAAATGGGTAAAATAAACGAACAGCTAAACAGGCTAAATGGGGTCAATCATTGACAAAGTGTGTTTCCGCGGAAAACTTACTAACTTAGAAATCATTTTATTCAAGAAAAACTATATTATTATTGAGAAGCATTAGTAATAATATTACTATTTGTAAAAACTCATATCTTAGGGTCAAAAGGTGTTTTGGGTCAACCCGCCCACTTTGACCAGTTAATGTTTTAAAACTATAGCACAAAGAGTCCAATATCTGTTCGGTCCAGTCCAACAAGTTTTTTCTTACAACAAACAAATAGTAAATAAAAAGAGGGAGATAGCAAAAAAGATTTATAACGTATACATATAATTCAATGATAACACTTACAGGAGGTGCTCTTATTGGCGGAATGAAAGAGAAAGCTGAATGAAGTAATCGTACATCAGATGCAAGTCTATCTTCATGTGAGAGTACCAAAGCCTCAAACGGAGCATCCATGGGTCCCGTTGCAAGTCTCCGTTTAAAAAATATTTATTTCCGACTTTGATGGTAACAATAACATTTTTGTTACTGCCCTAACTTTTTCCTTACCAATATTACTCACAACACCACTACTATCCTCCCTTTCCATTATCAAGTCCACAACCCCATCCAAAATACGTGAATCACATCTAGAAATTGAAAACAATAATCTCTCCATTAAAGAAGCATTTGCTATGAATGATGTTTCAGCTGATGAGAGATCAATCAATCGGGTAAATCCAAATGCTCCATTTTTATTGAAGGGCTTGTTTTTGTCTTGGATAAATACGGATTGATAAATATTTAGTGGGGAGAATATGTTAAAATGTTTCTCAAAAAACTCTCTCTTGATACCACATTTTCCTCCTGATGAAAAAATGTCTAAACTTCGCACAACTTCTTGGTATATTAATTTCGGAATCTGCAAACAAAATTAGTGATTAAGAATTTAATTTAGTCAACTGGTTTTAACAGAATTTGTTTTGGAAAAAAAAATGCCTCAGATTCAAGTAATTACCTTATATGTAATAGGATTCTTAATCCCAGAGTAGTACACATCCTCCAACTCCCCAAACGGAGGTGGAAGAAGTGGATTTGGGATATCTCCAAAATAGAAGTATGAACTTCCTTCATTTCTCTCAAATAACTCAGGATGGTTGCAAACCTGTCATCACAAGGAAACATAATAATTCAAACAGAAGTTGGAAATGTTGATAAATGTGTTTTAAAAAGGGTATGAAGAAAAAAGAAGAAAAGATAATAGGAAAATTGCCTTTCTCAATTGGATGACAATATTCATCAAGTTCATAAACTTTTTCTCATTAAGTTGACCACGGTTACTGTCAAACAACTCAGCAAGAGATATTTTATTTTTTATAGCTTGATAGAACGCTTGTTGCCGTGAACTCAATTTGCAATGCACTGTAATTTCAGTCTTCCGAGTCAACTCGGAAACCACATCCTTCTTAACACGCCGCAGCATGAAAGGCTTCAAAATGGCATGCTGGTAACAAACAAACAAAATTAAGGTACTTACCTGTCATCTCAAGTAAATTAAAAAAAAAGAACCAAATATCAAGGACTACCAACTAAGTACTTACCAGTCTGCTAAGTTGGTGCTCATTTAAAGTCCCACCATGTTCAGCATGGTTTTCAATACTGATGCAAACACAGCGAAGCATGATCAGGATTCAGGGAAGGCAATTCTCGATTCTTAATACTGTTGGAATATTAAAGGAATACAAGTTATAAATATAAAATCTTACCCTTTAGAAAACCACTCATTAAATTGCTCATGGCTGTCGAATAGAGTTGGCATGATGAAATGAAGGAGGGCCCACAACTCAGCCATATTGTTTTGAACAGGTGTCCCAGTTAATAACAGACGGTTTCTACAATTGAAACTGAGTAGTGTCTTCCATCTTATACTGTTAGCACAGTTAAACAAATTACAATGAGAAGTAGTACCCAGAAAAAAAACTTGAATAAAATGAACAAGCACATTTCACTTCAAATAATTAGAGGTGAACCCGGTGGCAACTATGACCCAGTTAATTATGAATGGGTACATACGGGCTGTGCTTCATCTCAAACAGGTCAAATAAAAAAAGTAGCCAAAAATGGAATGGGTGAGGAGAGTGCCCAAGTATATTTCTAATGCATAGAACGGCCTAAATATTTTAAGTTAAAGACTTAGCTTACTGTTGTAGTAAATTCATCATATATCACACATTAGTTAGTTATTTAAAATTAAAATGGCTAAAAAATGGAACTTGTTTGCAGATCAACTTAACGGGACAGGGTCTGTTTCAAAACCGTTACCTGGTTGAACTTTTGATTGCCTGAGCTTCATCCAAGACCATATACTGCCATTTCACACGTCTAAAATATTTTTCATCAGATACTAGGAGTTGGTAGCTGGTAATAAGAATATGAAATCCAGCATCCCTGTTGAGTCCAAATTAAGTGAATCAGCATATCAGAATATAACAAAATGTAACACAATCAAAAACTTGCATTTAAAAGAGCAATCCGTGCAATTGTATAAATCATGTAATTGTCTAGTTTTTTTTAATTATTCATAAAATTTTAATTTAAATAATTACTTAAACTAGAAAACATATCAAAATTTAAAAAAAAGGATAAAAGGACAGAAAAAAAAAGCACCCATTAGTGTCATCTTACAATTCTTACTATTTGGCTTCGAAGTGCACAGTTAGAAGACAAGGTGAAGTGTTTGACTATCAATCTTTCCATAGTTCAATCTTCTTAACTGCACTTCATAATTGTCTACCAGTGGTTTTATCAGTTTGCTCATACGCAAAGAACATGTATAGGAAATAAGCACCCTAACAATCAACCAGAAAATATAGCTGGCTAGATTGCATCAGCAATTCACTTGTATATGTATGTTGACTCACAAGTGAACAATATAACAGGAAAGCGTAGGCATTTGCTATATTGAGAAAGCCTAAAGGTTCATGCTTTTTAAGAGAATCATATTTTATTAGCATAGTTCATATAAGTTACCATAAAGAAATACAAAACACAAATATTGATAAAAATTTACAAAAAAAGAACCATGGTGACAGATGAGTACCTACGGTAAAGTCGCTTTGGGTTTATGTTTTTCCTAAGTACTGTCCGTTCCTGAATACCACCCCAATAAGGAAGTGTTTTTAGGTCAGGGCAAAATCGACCTATTTCATCAGCCCAGTTGTTCAAGACAGAAGTAGGTGCAACAACCAGAAACGGGCCCCATATATTTTTTTCCTGAAAACAGTAGATAACAGAGGTAAAGTTGACAATTTCGACCCATTTACATGTGAATGGGTCAATCGAGTTGTTTTAACTAAAACAGGTTAAATAGAGAGCTTTAGCTAAAAGAGAAGCATGTCAAATGGCTGAAAATCACCCAAAGTTTAATTTTATGCATACAACTTCCTATATTGTTTTTATTCAAAGATTCCTACTAATCAACTATTATAGTAAAAAGTTTTTTTGTGTGGTCATAATTAACACATTAACCATTTACTAGAAAAAAACATCTAATAAAAAGACAAAAATTGTTAGTTGGTCAACCGAACCATCCCGTTTCAAACAAAATGCCCTGTTAACCAACCTGCCCATCTTGCAACCAATAATATAATCACAGGTAGTTTACTCACTTCAGCCAAATGAGCCAAGAACGCCATTGCTTGAATAGTCTTCCCAAGGCCCATCTCATCAGCAAGGATACCATTCAGACCCTTTAAGAAAACAGTCAACATGACAATAGGAAAGAAGAACATTAACGAAAAAAACGTCCATTTGAGACTACGTTCATACCTGCTCATAACAATTAACAGCCATTGGAGACCTTTTAGCTGATACTCTTTCAGAGAACCTTTAAATAATTCTGGTGTTTGTACCGAAGATGCTACTGGCATAGTTGACCTGATAGAAATTAAAACATGTACACATTTTAGTAAATACTACTAATCTACTATAAGTCACAATGAGTATGGGTTTAATAATAGGATGAAACAGAAATAGGAATAGATTTCTAGACCCAAACCCCTTGATGGGTTTAGTATCAAACCAAAACACATTAACTGACCAGTTCTATTAAGAATTAAAGTCATTCCTTCATTCCCATACCCAGAAACCAAACACTGCCTTACAGCATGTACGCACTAAAAATTGGAAGAAAAAAAGCATACGGGTGCAATAAATCCATGTTGCTAGATCCGCAACTGAAGAATCAGGGTGTTCAGAGTCCGCAGCACCTGAAGCTTGGCGCAGTTTTAAACATTCATCATCGAATGTGCTTGTGATCTTTTTCTGTTTGGAAACTGCATCTTGGGCTGCTTTCAGGGCCTCCATTCTCATTTGGGCCTCCTCAGGATCTTCATCAATTGCAACAGCATCTGAAGAGCTCACCATTGCTTCTTGATCATTGGTTTTATCATTTTCGAGTAATGTTTCAGTGGGCTGGGAAGATGACTTGTTCTGCATGAAGTGACCATAGAGTTCTGTTTGGGATAATAAAAAGTTCAATCTCTGTTGTTGGCGTCTAGCTTCACGAAGCTCCTGTTCACGTTTCAAAGCTTCAGCAGCTTCTTTTTCTTCTCTTTTCCTAATTTCAGCTGAATAATGGATTGAATCGAGTGGAATCATTCCCAAGCAAAAAAAAAATCACTTGTAACTGTTTTTCTAAGTACGTTATATGTAAACATCATGGGTATAAGCAAGCTGCAGATTACTTCAGTCTACAAAAAACAAATACAAAGACAAAAACAAGAAAAACTGCATAGATGCATCTTAAAATAAAGAACAATTCTTGGAAGATCGTTCTTTGGTCTCATATAAGCACTCCAAATGTATATTCATAAAGTTGTTAACTTGCCAACAATAATGATCAAAGAAGTAGCAGCTCGTAGCTAGCAAGCAATGCAAAGAGCGAACCATTTATTCAAGCCAACAACTGTAAGTCACTGAACAGTGAAAAGGAATAACCTTTTCTTTTACATTGGATGAAAAGACGTTATTTATGTCTTTTAAGTGAATATGCATGCATATGTATAAAAGGTGACAAATCAGCAAAAGTGTTAGAACTACTTGATAGACTTCCTTGTAAACATGTATAGTGAACTTTTTTTGACACCAATGTACACAGTATTGTCCAAGAAAATTAAAGTAAAAAATATTACCATCTCTTTATCCACTCTTTTCCAAAACACCAACATATCGCGTGCCAGTTTTCGTGTGCGAATTGAAGCACCCCTCATCAACTTAAGTGATCTGCTCACCTTCATTTTTACCTGCAAGAAAGAACAAAATTTAAGCATGCCACATGAAACAATATCCAGAATCTGAAAGGCCAGAACTTGAAACTAAATTACTGAATTTTGACTAATACAGTAATGCTGGTAGATTCAACAAAATGTGAGTGACATAATATACCTCTCTTTGACAGTTCTCAGAAAACTTCTTTGCATCAGTTAATTGCTTTCTATGAAAGCTGATAAAGAATCTGTGATGTTTTGGTACGTCTTTTCTGACCATATTCACCCAATATTTATCAACTCTATCCATCTCCTCCTTTTCAACTTCAGATGGATCTTTCTTCCCGTTTTGCTTCTTAGGTAGACTGCGTTCAATAATCTGGAAGTCAAAAAACTCAAGACACATAAGTTAACAAATTCTAATGAACCATAAAAGTCAACATCTAGAGACAAAATACAAACCTCATATGTATCACCTTTCTCCAACACCTTCACGTAGTGCACCTGCAGCACACCACTTTCTGACATGATAAACGCCTAAAACCACCAGCTGCACCCTCAGGAGCAGAATATGAATCCAATGCAGCATCACTGACTTTAAGACTGAACTTCTGCACAGAGTTATTTGATGTTTGGGAACTTAACCTTGCCCAAAGGGATTCATATTGCGGTTTAGGCTCACCCATTCCTGATCCACTTTTGGACCCAAACCTTTTGTCAGCAGACATCACTGAAGCTAACGAGCCCAAAATCAAGGGTGCCTGTAAGGTAAAACTCCTCCACTCGGATATCTGATGGTTTAGGTAAGTTCAATGAGCCGGCAAGCCTTTCATAAGTAGGAGGAATCTTGTAACTAACACCATCCCCGATATCCAGATAAGCAGGTTCATAAACTGACCTGTAAATTAACGTAAAAATAACTAAGACATGGTGTATTTGAGTAGCCTATCAATCACTTAGAACGTGTTTCAATATACGTTCAGAAAGCAAGTATGTATATCAAATAATCAATTCCAAAACCAAATTCAAACAGCACAAACCTATCGAATCCATACTCCGAAGAAAAATCTGCGTCTTTGTAATGCCCGACATATTGAGGAACCATTTCAACCTTGTGTACTCCCCGGACGCCCATTCCCTACTTTATAATCCTTCGATCCAGCACCACCTTTGTTGCCAAACATCCCATTCCGTGCAGAACCAGAAGCCGGCAAACTATTATGTTTATGCCGTCTTTTATAACTTATGAACATGCTCACCAAGCATCGCTCTATACCTCTCCCAGACACATACTCATCATAACTCCCATCCTGGTCCTCATCACTACTATACATACTCTTCCTCTTCCTCTTCTCCAACATCATCCCGTTCCCCCGGTCCGTCATTGTCACACCTGCCAAAACCTAAACCATTAACCCTAACAACACAATTACTCACTCCTTATCAACCTAAAACCATCCAATCACTAGATACAAAACAATAAACTCAATCAACAGCTAATTCACTAGTTCCGAAGGCACGAACAAGTGTTTAAAACCTGTAATTGAGAAAATCTACCTCGTTACCTCGGCTCTCACCCTGACTACTATTCGCATAATAATAATCAAACTCGTCACCTTGTGGCAGTTGAAATTTCGTCAGAGACTACACATATACAAAACTATATAAGATAATCACACATACACACACACAAACAAAACAGATACATATAAAAACCTAAACCTAACTTACAGTCAAGCACTTTAACGGAAATTAAACGAGGAAAACAGATATAATAATAATAATAATAATATACCTGGAGATTGAAGAGATTGGAATAGTT